>JAODAL010018971.1:47500-73277 GCA_025379985.1 Phyllomedusa bahiana | reverse complement strand
AAAAGGCAAATAGGAAAAACGAGCTGCCATGTCAGCACTGCAGTAAACTACCCCCCTCTGAAAGGGAAGTGGGGCCTGAAGCTGTAGACTGCCACACCTTAAAAGAAGTGAGCCTGAAACTGTAAAACCTCCACACCCTAACAGGAAGGGGGAGTGTGAAGCTGTAAAAACCACCCACCACCTGAACGGAAGTGAGAGCCTGAAGCATAAACTGCCCTTGACCAAAAACAGGAGCGGGGTTGAAGCTGTAGAACCGCCCAAGCTGACGGGAAAGTGGGAGCCTGAAGCTGTAAAACCACCACCCAAGAGGAAAATAGGACCGAACTGTAAATACCCCCCGCCAAGAGGAAGTAGGAGCCTGAAGTGGGGGAACTCCACAGCCCTGAAGAGGAAGTGGGACCCGAAGCTGTAAACCCCCCACATCCTGAAGAGGAAGTAGGACCTGAAGCGGAAAAACCCCCAAGCCTAAAGAAGAAGTAGGGCCTGAACGTAAAACCGCCACAGTCGGAAAAGGAAGGGGGAGCCTGAAGCTGAGAATCGTCCATAGCCGAAAATCAAGTGGGAGCCTGAAGTTGCAAACCACCCACAGCCTAAACGGAGGGGGGAGCCTGAAGCTGGCTGTTAACAGCAGGCTCTGTGAAGCATGGTGAGAACACCCATTTAAAGACCACCCCTGTTAGTGAAATTTTTGTCTACTCTGTTGCTATTTCTGATTGCTTTATGATGTTACCTACTCTGTGACCCTAGTGATGTCATCATCCCTATGGTGTCACTAATACTGTGACATCATCAAATACATAATAGGATATGATGTCTTGAAGACACTGACACCATCACCATCCACTGCAGAAACCCATGGGAATCACAGCACCACGGCAGGGCCCTTTACGCACCCTGGGACTGGGCCAACTCTGGGCCAACATTAACATCTATTCTGGGACTTATCTGGCAATATCACTGACAATGTCTATTTTAAAATGCCAGGGGTATGACATCTTAACTTTAATTATACCACACCACTTTGATTTTTCCCCCCGGGTGGGTAAAGGGGCCCTCATACTCACCATCGAACTTTAGAGAGTGCACTATGTTTCCAGCTCCTGGGTAGAACCATTGTTAGGGCCATAAAACATCCGGCAGGGATTTGTTATAACAATCACTGCCCCGCCCTTTTGGAGCATGCTTAGTGCGTGAGCCCCCTCTATACATTCAGGAACGTCCAAATGTTAGATGCGGCTAATTAAACCCCGCCGCTGGCTTCCAGCAGCAGAGACTCCGCTGCAGCCTCCTCTACTGCTGATCTCCAGCGGGACACCACCTCCTCCCATCCCAGGGCTTCCAGCATCGGCCAACTCCTGCCTCCTGCTGCATTCAGACCCAAAAAAAAACCCCCATTTTTCCTCCCAAATTTGGAGGTGTCTTCCAGTCTGAAAAATATGGTATGTGTGCTAATGTATTGTAACCATAAGGGGTGTTTTTACAAGCTTTTTGCCAGCATAATTGCGGGACGGATTTGCCCCCAAATTTCGCCGGGCCGCTCGCCGCCCCCCCTAACATTCATTATTCACGGCGCGCACACGCCGTAAATAATTGACATGTCACTTTCTCCCCGCGTGGCGTATTCGGCGAGCGGGGAGAGGGGACGGAATCCATAGTTCTCTATGAGAACTGTGGATTACTGTAATGCCTGGGACGTATTCCAGCCGTATTGGAGCGCAAATACATTGCGCAATACGGCTGAAATCAGCCCCAGAATAAGCCGTGTGAACGAGCCCTTAATGACACAGCTGTTTTCCTATTTTTTCTTTCTTTTTTCCACTTCTGCTTTCCAAAAGCTTTTATTCCAAATTTTGGGAAGCAAATGTGGACATGTATGAACGGGGCTGCGCCAGAAGTCTGGCGTATTTTCAGACCGACATCAGACGCAGTCCTGTTCACTTCACTGACAACCCTCCCGCACACCATTATCCGGCGCATTACAAAGCACAAGCAGCAGTTTGTAATGTGCCTGATTTCAGGGGGCGTCCAGGAGGCTGAGTGCACTAGAACCGTACAAAGCTATGGATTTATAACTACGCTACAGCATTTCTAGCCGCATTACTGCTGGAACACGTAGAGTGCTTTCAAAGTGTTTTACCTAAGCCAGAAATGTCGTCCTAATGCTAGAATGTGCCTGATTTATGATCCGCTGTTCAGGCAGGGTCACTGGGGTCCTCAGTGCTCCTAGGTTGTTCAGGCAGGGTCACTGGGTCCTAAGGGCTCCTGGGCTGTTTTGGCAGGGTTACTGGAGTCCAAGGGGCTCCTGGGCTGTTCAGGAAGGGTCACTGGGGTCCAAGGGGCTCCAGGGCTATTCAGGCATGGTCACTGGGGTCCTAAGGGGCTCCTGGGCTGTTCAGGCACGGTCACTAGGGTCCTAGGGGCTCCTGGGCTGTTCAGGCAGGGTCGTAGGGGCTCCTAGGCTTTTCAGGCAGTGTTACTGGGATCCTATGGGCTCCTGGGCTGTTCAGGTAGGGTCACTGGGGTCCAAGGGGCTCCTGGGCTGTCTAGGCGCGGTCACTGGGTTCCTAGGGACTCCTGGGCTTTTCAGGAAGGGTCACTGGGTTCCTAGGGACTCCTGGGCTTTTCAGGAAGGGTCACTTGGTTCCTAGGGGCTCCTGGGCAGTTCAGGCAGGGTCACTGGGGTCCTAGGGGCTCCGCGGCTGTTCAGGCAGGGTCACTGAGGTCCTAGTGGCTCCTGGGCTGTTCAGGCAGGGTCACTAGGGTCCCAGAGGCTCCTGGGCTGTTCAGGCAGGGTCCTAGGAGCTCCTAGGTTGTTCAGGCAGGGTCACTGGGGTCCCAGTGGCTCCTGGGCTGTTCAGGCAGGGTGCTAGGGGCTCCTGGGCTGTTTAGGCAGGGTAACTGTAGTCCTAGGGGCTCCTGGGCTGTTCAGGCAGGATCACTGGGGTCCAAGGGGCTTCTAAGCTGTTCAGGCAGGGTCACTGGGGTGCTAGGGGCTCCTGGGCTGTTCTGGCAGGGTCAATGGGGTCCTAGAGGCTCCTGGGCTGTTAAGGCAGGGTCACTGGGGTTCTCGGGGCTCCTGGGCTGTTCAGGCAGGGTCACTGGAGTCCTACAGGCTCCTGGGCAGTTCAGGCAGGATCCTAGGGGCTCCTGGGCTTTTCAGGTAGGATCACTGGGGTCCTAGGAGCTCCTGGGCTGTTCAGGCACGGTCACTGGAGTCCTATGGGCTCCTGGGCTGTTCAGGCAGGGTCACTGGGGTCCTGGGCTGTTCAGGAAGGGTCCTAGGGGGTCCTGGTCTATTCAGGCAGGGCCACTGGGGTCCTACGGGCTCCTGGGCTGTTAAGGCAGGGTCACTGGTGTCTTTGGGGTCCAGGCCTGTTTAGGCAGGGTCACTGGGATCCTAGGGAGTTCCAGGCTTGTCCGGCTGGGTCAATTGGGTCCTCGGGGCTCCTGTGCTGTTCAGGCAGGGTCACTTGCATCCTAGGGGCTCCTGGGCTGTTGAAGCATGGTTCTAGGGGCTCCTGGGCTGTTCAGGCAAGGTCACAGGGGTTCTAGGGGCTCCTGGGCTGTTCAGGCTGTGTCACTGAGGTCCTAGGGGCTCCTGGGCTGTTCAGGCAGGGTCACTGGGGACCTAGGGGCTCCTGGGCTGTTCAGGCCGGGTCACTGGGATCCTAGGGGTTCCTTGTCTTTTCAGGCTGGGTCATTGGGGTCCTAGGGGCTCCTGGGCTGTTCATACAGGATCACTGTAGTCCTATGGGCTCCTGGGCAGTTCAAGCAGGATCCTAGGGCCTCCAAGGCAGTTCAGGCAGGGTCACTGGTGTCCTAGGGGCTCCTGGGCTGTTCAGGCAGGGTCCTAGCGGCTCCTGGGCTGTTCAGGCAGGGTCACTGGGGTCCTCGCGGCTTCTGGGCTGTTCAGGCAGGGTCACTTGGGTCCTCGGGGCTCCTGGGATGTTCAGGCAGGGTCACTGGAGTCCTGCGGGCTCCTGGGCAGTTTAGGCAGGATCCTAGGGGCTCCTGAGCTGTTCAAGCAGGGTCCTAGTGGCTCCTGGGCTGTTCAGGTAGGGTCACTGTGGTCCTAGGGACTCCTGGGCTGTTCAGGCAGGGTCACTGGGGTCTTAGGGAATCCTAGGCTTTTCAGGCAGGGTCACTGGGGTCCTAGAGACTCCTGGGCTGTTTAGGCTGGGTTACTGGGGTCCAATGGGCTCGGGGTATTCAGGCAGGGTCGCTGGGGTCCTAGCGGCTCCTGGGCTGTTCAGGCAGGGTCCCTGGGGTACTAGGGGCTTCTGGGCTGTTCAGGCATGGTCACTGAGGTCCTAGGGGCTCCTAGGTTGCTCAGGCAGGGTCACTGAGGTCCTAGGGGCTCCTGGGCTGTTCAGGCAGGGGCATTGGGTTCCTAGGGGCTCCTGGGCTGTTCAGGTAGGACCTTAGAGGCTCCTGGGCTGTTCAGGCAGGGTCACTGGTGTCCTAGGGGCTCCTGGGCTGTTTAGGCAGTGTCACTGGCCTTGAGGAAACCAGAAGCTCGTTCAGGTTTCCATAGCGATGATCTATTGTAGGAGCCGGCAGGGAAGCAAGAAACCCAGAGGTAAGTGCTGGAGTTCAGGGGTTGGGCTGTGCATGGAACTCAGAAGAGGAGGTGGGGCTGCTGTGACTGCTCCCTGTGGCTGATTGGTGAAGCTCGGGGTGGGTGGAACTTCTCACTGTAGTTTGTACTGAGGGCCAGGAAACAATTGACTTGGGGCAGCAGGCATTTTATCCGGGGCGGGGGTCCCAGATAGAATTGCATATCGACGCCCCTGGGTAGAACATCTTCATTTTCTTACTATGGGGTAATCATTGAAAGCATTGCGGGTTTCTTTAATTTAAAGTCAGCACTGATGCAAATACACAGTTTTTGGCAAGTGGTGCAAGTGCTCTATGGTAGAGAAGGCGGTCCCCGCATCACCAATTACATTTTGGTCCTGCCTAGGGGTGATACAGTTGTTAAATGGAGTTGTCTCACTACAAAGATTAGCTTTCAACTTGTAAGGACAGGAAACTGAAGATTTTTTCCAAATATATTGATTTGCTTTTTTTTTTTTCCTTTTTGACGAGATAAGAGAGATTTTATCTGCTCTGAGTGCACATAGGTCAGCATCTGAGAGCAGGGAGTGATGTCACCACAGGTCCGCACACAGGACGCTCCAAACATAGAAGAATAATTTACATGTTTACTTTGAGCTCTGAAGTTGTCTGCACTATAGATAAGATCTTCTGCTCTTTTGTCAGTGCAATTAGAAGAGCTGTGAATACGGAGCTGATAAGTTTATCACTGCTGTAGAGCCACCCACAGACTGACCAGGAACTGACAAGATGCATGAATCTAAAGTTGCCTGTGGTGCACTGAAACCAGTGAGACATGCGTGCTGTATCCATATATAGAAGGGGTCTCAAATTAAATCAACACAGAAAAAAATGTAAGTTGACGGGCAACCTTCCTTTCAAATTCAATACAAAACAAAACTACTGCCCAGGTCGTTGCACCCACGGCGATGCCAAATATGTGTACTTTATGTTGTGAATACTTTTTATTATTTTTTTGTTTTACTTGTCCCAATATGGGACCAATATGGGACTATAGATAAGATCTTCTGTTCTTATGTCAGTGCAATTAGAAGAGCTGTGAATACAGCCTGACCAGGAACAGACAAAATGCATGAATCTAAAGTTGCCTGTGGCGCTGAAAGCGGTGAGACAACCCCTTTAATAATAAATCAGGCCCCCACTAATGCATGTTTCTGACTGTATCTAGATCAGGAGCCCTCTTGACACTTCCTATAACAGTGGATCTGTGGGAGCTTGTGATCCAGACCATTTGTTCCATGCAAGTATGACGCATAGTATATGAGTGTTTAGAAAGCCGACACATGCAGCATTGCTGGTGTCAACTGCACTTTATTCTTTATTCCAAAATGTGTGTAAAACAAAGAAACTTTTTGATGCGTGCTGTATCCATATATAGAAGGGGTCTCAAATTAAATCAACACAGAAAAAAATGTAAGTTGACGGGCCACCTTCCTTTCAAATTCAATAGAAAACAAAACTACTGCCCAGGTTGTTACACCCACGGTGATGCCAAATTTGTGTATTTTATGTTGTTAATACTTTTTAATATTTTTTTTGTTTTACTTGTCCCAATATGGGACCGGATGGACTGTACTGCAATGTATTAGACCACTGTCAGTCAGTCCTATGTCACAGACAGACTGGGGGCCACACCAACAATCAGAACCCTGCAATTGCACAGTAAAGTGCTGATGGAGGACAGAGGGAGCCACCTCCATCTGTCAAATCTTTTACATGCCGCAGTCATTATTTACCATGGCATCTGGGGGGTTAAACGGCTGGGATTAAAGTAAACTCCAGTTCCAGCTGTTAGGGCAGAACCCTGGCATCTCCCAGGATCCCTAGGGGATCTTTCAGGAGCTCTAGTGCCCCGCGTGAGGTCCGTTACTCGTGTGTTTGAGACCCCTTGTATAGAGCAAACAGCTGCAGACAACATAGCGGCAAAAAATGGAGTCACCCTTAATACATTCTTTTCTAGTAGAAAATAGCTTTTCAGTCCACTTGGGATTAGGTGCTTGGGGTGCTCATGTTGTTTTTCTGATTATCGTAGCTGGTTGGCAATGCAGGGTAATGAGGCATAAGAGCTACAGCAGAAGAAGCGGAGATCCCCAAATGGGAAATTGTCGGATTGATGTTGTGGGCCAAGCCATCACTCTGCACCACAAAGACCTGCTGGAAAAGAAGAGATAATTACCACATTTTATTGTAGAAAGATTATTTTCTGTTTTATTACATTTCATGTAGACAGAGGAACCATCAGGGCAGTATTGGCTCTGGTCAAATGTTTTGTTTTTAAAAAAAAAAAGGTAATAAGATGCAAGACCGAATCTGGTAATGGGTGGTGGAGTCCCAATGCTTTAGCTGTATGGGGCCCTGAAATTACTGATGGCAGCCCTGCATTTAGAACATTAGGAAGCACTGGTTAGTAGTAGTTTGTAGTATAACAAGTCATCAATTGATGTAGAGTGGAATATTATAGTGCTAATTTAATATAGGGCTGTTACTGTGGATCTCATGTACTGCAACTAAAATAGGACAGAAACATAGGCTTTCAATGCATGCATCTCAAAAGGGTTAACCTACCTCATTAGGGAGAGGTGAGTGGAGACCATTAGTTGCTCCACTGAAATTTGAATATATTCTAAAAGGCTCATGGGAAATAAGCTAGGTGTGCCACCTACAGGATATATGCTATAAGGTGTGATAGGTACATTGATCTTTGACAGTGGAGTAACTATAAGGGATGCAGTTGTGTTTGGATCCTGTTAATCATATGCCAAAATAATTTTTTTAGACTTAGGGAGAATCTCGGAAAACTACTTTTTTTTATAGTATCTCTAAAGTTGGTGCAAATAAAGTTTCATAAAATAGTCAACATGCTTGAGGAGATCAAACTCTGCACTATTAAAAAAAATATACTTTTTTTTATTAAAGGCTTCAGCACTATTTATTACTCATAGGACAACATAATAACTAAACAATTACATAAAAAGATACACAAAGGTAACAACGGACCACGCGTTTTGCAGGTGTGCTTGCCACGCTACCTCAGGTCTATTGACAGGTCTAATGCGCAAGTACCTGGAAAACGCTGGGGTTTGAGTTATAATTAGCAGTGATAAGATTTTTAAAATAAGTTTTTAGTATCAGATAATAAGGTTTTTAACTGTTTATGTAGATTTACAGTGCTGAAGCCTTCAATAAGAAAGCATATTTTTTAATAGTGCAGAGCTTACATAGTTACATAGTTTGTAAGGCCGAAAAAAGACAATATGTCCATCCAGTTCAGCCTATTTTGCTAAAGTGTTGATTCAGAGGAAGGCAAAAACCCCATGAGGTAGAAGTCAACTGTCCTCATTTTAGGGAAAAAATTCCTTCCTGACTCCAATCTGGCAATCAGAATAAATCCCTGGATCAATATGTGTTTAGTTCAAGGTGAAGCATGTTCAGCAGCCAGCAACAAGCTCCAAACCAACATCAGAAGGCTCGGGGGAGGGTAGCTGAGTAAAGCAAGGCTCCACAGCAGGGAGTTAAATTAACATGTTCACACGGCTTATTTGGGCACATATTTCAGCCTGTAATTTGCGGCGTACCACGCGAATTACAGGCTGAATACAGCCCAGTCATTACGGTAAACCACAGTTCTCATAGAGAACTATGGATTATGTCTCCTCTCCCTGCTCGGCGAATACGCCGCGGGAGGAGATAAGTGACATGTCATTTACTAGTGGCATATACGCGCCGCTAGTAATGATAGTCTATGGGCCGGTGAGGTGCCGGCCCCCCGCTCCCACCCCGCACCCACGGCATAATTGAGGGGTGTAATTACGCCCCGCAATTAAGCCGTGTGAACATGGCCTAAGTGTAAAAACAAGCAGAAAAGCAGAAATATAGTTATCTTATTTATTGTGCATTAAAAGCTGGTACTAGCATGAAACGCATAAAGCCTTTTAAAGACTTTAAGTGCTTTTAATGCACAGTAAATAGGATAACTATAATCTTGATTTTCTCCTTGTTTTTACACTTATGAGCTAATTTAATTCCCTGCTGTGGAGCCAGCGCCATGGCCTTGTTTTGCTTTACTCAGCAAGGTTTAAAAGATAACATGTTGGCTGCCTGATGTCACTACTAGAGGTGCATTAGATGCATACTATCTATACTGTTGTAAAGCAAATATAGATATAGACATCTTAATAGAAAAAAATTGCCCTGAGGGAGTGCAGCAGAATAAAAGCATGTGCGCGTGATCTTTCTGGCCTGTAATTGGCTGGAGCTGTCATGTGAACGATGAACGTTCATTGCTTCAGCCGGGAGTTAAAGGGGTTTTGCCACGATCTCATTTCATACCTCCTGTGTCCAGCTCTTCAGCTCTGTGTGCTCAGAAGGGGGAGTGTGTGATTTGTTTGAATTGCATATCATGTGAACCAGCAGAATGACATCACCATGCTGAGAGGTAAAGTTTTTGCCTCACAGCACAAGGGTCCTAGGTTCAAACCCCTGCAGGATCCAACCTGTGTTTTGTTTTTTTCTCTTTCTGAATGCACATACCTAATTGAGGTTTCTTTTTAATTTATTTGCACTGTTACTAAGGAGTACAGAGGACAGGAGTAGAGTGACAGCTCCTGGGGTTGAACACTCAGCAGCTGCCTGAGAGGAGAGGTGATGTCTGAGCATGTCTGACCAGGACTGAGGAGCTCTCAGCCCTGGTCGTATCCCCTGGAGACGAGCTGTAAACAATGGATCACTAAGGGAGCAGCTAAAACAAAAACTGTGCAGAATTTTTTATAATAATGATGGTGAAAATGTTTGTTATTTCATTTGCAAGCTTCCCATGTCAATTTTACTTCGTGGCAAAACCCCTTTAAGTTTGAGCTTTATCCTCTTATTTTTATTTTCACTGATACCTCGATGGACCAATGAGCACTGATCAGTCCCGGAACACCTCTTTGAAAAAATGACATCATGTCCAACATACAAAAAACCTCATATGGGTATGTGGATGAAAAAATAAAAAGGTTATGGCTCTAGCAAATAAGCGACAAAATTATCAACACAAGATACACAAAAATAGGTGCGTCAGGGAGGGATTAATGAGTATAAAATGTCTAGCCTTAAAAGCGTTACCCCCAATTCCTCTTACCTGCTGAGAAACTGAGTTTTCTATCAGAGAACTGCATCCAAAAGAAGAGATAGAGATAGACACACACAACTCCAAGATGGTGGCGAGAATCAATGATACGAATACCGTCTCCCTGACCATCTGTAACCAAACAGCACAGAGAAGAATTTCTTTTTTTTTTATTCACAGAACTCAGTTACATTTTGCAGATTCCCACTTGAATACCAATTAATCTTTTACATTTTACAGTAAGAATACTTCTGGGTGTCAGCCACACAGTCATTAGAGTAGTATACCAGATGTGGTTTTTAATACCATTTACTTTATAGTTATGTACTTAAAATAGTACTTCCATCTCACAAAGTGTGATAGAGGCGGGTCCACCTCTGGGACCGCACCTACAATGAAGGAAATAGTTATTTGATCCCCTGCTGATTGTGTAAGTTTCCCACTGACAAAGACATGAACAGTCTATAATTTTAAGGGCAGGTTAATTTTAACATTGAGAGAGAGAATATCAAAAATAAAATCCAGAAAATCACATTGTATAAATTTTATAAATTTATTTGCATTTTGTTGAGAGAAATAAGTATTTGATCCCCTACCAACTATTAAGAGTTCTGGCTCCTACAGACCAGTTAGGCTCCTAATCAACTCGTTACCTGCATTAAAGACAGCTGTCTTAAATAGTCACCTTTATAAACGACTCCTGTCCACAGACTCAATTAATCAGTCAGACTCTATCTACAACATGGGAAAGACCAATGAGCTTTCTAAGGATGTTAGGGACAAGATCATAGACCTGCACAAAGCTGGAATGGGCTACAAAATCATGAGAAGGAGACAACTGCTGGTGCAAAAGTAGGAAAATGGAAGAAATACAAAATGACTGTAACTCGACATCCATCTGGGGAACCATGCAAAATCGCACCTCGTGGGGGTATCCTTGATCATGAGGAAGGTGAGAAATCAGCCTAAAACTACGGCGGGGGGAATTCGTTAATGATCTTAAGGCAACTGGGACCACAGTCACCAAGAAAACCAATGGTAACATGTTATGTCGTAATGGTTTAAAATCCTGCAGTTCCCGCAAGGTCCCCCTGCTCAAGAAGGCACATGTGCAGGCCCGTCTGAAGTTTGCCAATGAACACCTGGATGATTCTGTGAGTGACTGGGAGAAGGTGCTGTGGTCAGATGAGACAAAAATTTAGCTCCTTTGCATTAACTCAACTTGCCGTGTTTGGAGGAAGAAAAATGCTGCCTATGACCCAAAGAACACCATCCCCACTGTCAAGCATGGAGGTGGAAGCATTGGGTAGCATGTATGAACGGGGGTGCGCCAGAATTCTGGCCTCAAAAAGCTGTAGTAGACCAATTCTATAGATATATGAACAGGCGTACTGCAAACTTTGGCGCGATAAGTGCCACGGTACCACGCCAAAGACAATTTTTAGCACGCCAAAGTATTGGGGCATTCTGGTTGCGTGTCGCACCACATTAGTAGAAGTAGACACATTTATGATTCTTTGACCCCAGAACTTTGGTGCAGAACAGTTAGAACAGCCAGACCAAGTTAAAGGTGGGCTGCCTGAGCCTGAGTTGTAGTATTGGCACTAGACTGCGCCTGTATGTATAAACTGCAGAAGAACAGGGGCATACATTCTGGCGCAGTCTATACTACCTTAAAGCGATTTAAAACTGGTCTATCAGTGCCAGAATTCATACATGTCACCCATTATGTTTTGGGGGTGTTTCTCTGCTAAGGACACACAACTACTTCCCCACATCAATGGGAGAATTGATGGGGCCATGTACTGTAAAATCTTGAGTGACAACCTCCTTCTCTCTGCCAGGACATTAAAAATGGGTCGTGGCTGCATCTTCCAGCAAGACCCAAAACATACAGCCAAGGCAACAAAGGAATGACTCAAAATGAAGCACATTAAGGTCATGGAGTGGCCTAGCCAGTCTCCAGACCTTAATCCCATAGAAAAGTTATGGAGGGAGTTGAAGCCCCGAGTTGCCAAGCAACAGCCTCAAAATCTTAATGATTTACAGATGATCTGCAAAGAGGAGTGGACCAAAATTCCTCCTGACATGTGCGCAAACCTCATCAACTACAAAAAACATCTGACTGCTGTGCTTGCCAACAAGGGTTTTGCCACTAAGTATTAAATCGTGTTTGCCAGATGGATCAGGTACTTATTTCTCACTGCAAAATGCAAATAAGTTTACATAATTTATACCATGTAATGTTCGGGATTTTATTTTTGATATTCTATCTCTCAATGTTAAACCTAACCTACCCTTAAAATTATAGACTGTTCATGTCTTTGTCAGTGGGCAAACTTACACAATCAGCAAGGGATCAAATAATTATTTCACTGTATTTCAGAAACGGACCCCCAAAAGCCTTTATTCCAAACGAAGTGTAGGCTGCGCTTGTGCATGACCCTTCTTTCTATATTTTTGGGAGTTCTGAGTACAGCCGAACTCAGAACTCCCATGAACAGAATGGAGAACACACTTCCCTGTACAAGGAACTCTTATAAACTCCCAGAATGGAGAGTCATGTGCAAGTGTGACCTACACTCCGCCATATCAATATGCCATCAAAGGGTGAGATGGAAATACCCATTTAAAAATGTCTCATAACTGTCTACTTACAGTGCTGAAAGACTTATCCAGGCCCTAATTATTTCTTGCCTAAACAACTGTAACCTGCTACTAGTTGTCAATCTGGCTTCATCATAAACGCAGCAGTTGAGTTGATCAATTCTTCTGGCAGATGTACCGAGTCTTCTGCTCTCTGCCGCTCATTTGGTTGTAATCTATTTTTTGCAGAATTATAAGGATATTCCTATCTTAGACATTTATGGCACTACTAACATTTCCATTTATATTCACTTTTCCATTTATATTCACTTTTTTCTAGTAGACCTATGTCACGTAAGCATGGTCCATGACTTGTACACAACCTGACCAAGTCACAAATATTTAAAGGGGTTGTATCACCATGCTGTTTCACAGAGCCAAAAGCAGCTTTAAAGTCATGCATCCTGTCTCTACCTGGGGGTGGTTCTATAGCAGTGATTAGCTTATCAGCTCCGTATTCACAGCTCTTCTAATTGCACTGACATGAGAGCAGGAGATCTTATTTATAGAGCAGAGAGCTTCAGAGCTCAAAGTAAACCATCAAAAGTAACTCATCTCCTTTGTTTGTTAAAGATAACACACTCTGTTCTTAAACTGCTGGTGTCTTATGTGCCAACCTGTGGTAACTCCTTTTCTATTATCAAGTCTATTTCCCCTATTAACAGGCGAACCTTATATATACAGTGATTTACTAACTCCAATAAGGGATCCAAAACATCCTACTTGGGCAGTCATCCCTAATCCGATGGACATAAAACATATAAGGTTTCCTTGTGAGACCCTCTGCAGCGGGTGACACTGTAGAAAGAGGTGAGAAATCACAAATTAAAATGTCATGCCTGACCTCCCCAACATGTTTCACCAACTAAATGGCTTCATCAGGGGATAGAGGTCCAATCCCATGTGGTTTAGCTCATTTCCTTTTATATCATCTTAGGTACACATTCTATTCAGGTGCTCACCAATTGGCCACCAGAGATTCAACAATACCCATTCCCCCTTTTTACTCTCCTGCATGCATACTGAAACTATTTACTGCTGTTGCTGCATTCTTATAAACAACATTCCTCAGGCAAATTCACCATCTCCATAGCGGGCATAGAGGTTAGAAATCAGGTTTTTAAATAGTGTGCATCGAGGTTAAGTGTTATACATAATAAAAGTTAAGTTTTAGTGCTTTATAGATTGAGAACTGATAGAGTTTAAAGGGGTTGTCTCGCTACAATGATTGGGTTTTAATTAAAAGATCTTTAAAAAACAAGCAGCTTTGCAATATATGTTCATTACAAATGTGCTACTGATTTTGAGTTATCCCTGGTAGGAGTGCATCAGCTCCTCAAATCACTATAGCAGCCGACCTGTTGATTTTTCTCTCACTGGCTGTCAGTGCTGGTGACTCATCAGCTTCTCAATACAGGTCAGAGCACAGAGCCCCTCCCGCACAGTATGAGGGCACTTGTGATGCTTCTGTAGGGGAGGTGGTGGGAGGCGGAGTACTCTGGCTTCTGGGTCTGTGTAGCTGTGCTGCCTGGATTAACCCTGTGTGTGCCTGCTCCCTCCTGCTCTCTACACAGATTGAGGAGAGCAGAGGTGAGGCTGATCTGTAGTCAGTAGATGTGATAGCAGTGAAGTGTGTTACTATAATCATGATGTGTCTGTGGAGCTTTGACTATACTAGTAGAATAGATCAGGGGGGCATGTGAACGGTTCATATCCCTCCCTGCTCTGCTGTATTAGTGACACATCGTGATTATAGTTACACACTTACACTACCTGTGTCTGTTCTGACAGGGTTTGTTTGTTGTTGCTTGAGATGTCCATGGAGATTTGTATGCTAAGCAGGGGGTATAGGAACCTTTACATCCTCCCTTCTCTGCTATTAGCATACACAGCTTCACAGACGTCTGGCTCCATAGCCACTCATAGATCAGCCCTCTCCCTGCTGTCTCCTGACTCTGTGGAGAGGAGCAGCAAGAGCTCGGCAACAGCAGCAACACAGTGCAGCTGATCCAGCAGTGAGCAGCAGATCTAGGCAGGCACACACAGGGTTGACTCTGGCAGCAAACCCCCTCACCCCTCCCCCTGCTGTATAGAAGTTACTGCAGTCAGAGGAGGAGAGCTGTCTGTGTGCTGAGGGGAGGGGGGAAGGGGGAGGAGAAGAGGCAGACAAGAAGCACGCCCCTGAATTCAAAAATACTATGCTGCCAGACACACTGAGGTAGGCTGAAAGCCTGTAGTGAGACAACTCCTTTAAGTTTGCCTTTGGCAAAATAGAGCAGATAAAATATTTTACCTCCAGACCATGGAAAAATCAAGAGATTTATTTGGAAAAGTCTTCAATAACCTGTGCCTTTATGTTGAAAGCTAATATTTGTAGTGAGACCACCCCTTTTAGATCTCTGTGGTGCTATGTTCAGGGAGAATGTGTATGGCAAGATAATTTTCAGCAAGATCTGTGATAGTGCCTATATTCCCCCTGAAAATATTAGTGTGAGACATAATTATTTTCTGGAGGTAAAGTGTATGGCACTGAGAGTATTTTTTGTTAGTATAAAGGAAGAGGAAGCTTTGCAATAGTGAGGACCCAAAAACATCATGGCAGCAAACTCTGCTACGATGAGACATGTACAAAGCTTGGCTATGGTGCTGTATTTATCTACTGAGCTTGGTTCCGGATTCTGTATTTATTTACTGAGCATGGTTCTGTTGCTGTATTTATATGCTGAGCTTGGTTCTGCTACTTTATAGGCTGAGCTTGGTCCTGGTACAGTATTTATGTAGCTGCACAATGTGGCCAAAGGAATGAGGCCTCAGAAGAGAATTCTGGCCAAAGTGCATACATAATTTTAAGGCATTAAACTACTGGTTACTCACCCATGAAATAAGGCATGATGTGTCACAGGATTCTCCTCTATTCATCACAACATCAATGATAAGAATCACAAACTCTAGTGAGGATACCACAGCACTTATGATGTTCCAGGCCAAACTTGTCTTAACCTAAACAAAACAAAATATCCACATTTGAACTTTCGAACTGGTTCATCTGGTTAAAGTATTGTCAAAGGTATTTTTGGGCATGTTTATTGATGTATCCCCCATGAAGTTCAGATATGCTAGTGACGCTAAAAAAAAACTTTGGTGGCTTTGAGACATGCAACCTACTTTAAAAATCTGTGGGGTTTTAAACAGGTTGTCCAGTGGAAAAAAATAGTTTCTAAATAATCTCTCCTATAACTAAAGAGGTGTTCTCTAGCCATGATTGTGACTAAATAATGCACATGAGATTAGGACATGTTGACGCTGTCAGTATGCAATACCATAATATCAATATCCATAAAATTGCAATTCATACGTTGACTTCAGAATTATACAAATAGAAGCCAAAATGAACCCAGAATTGACCTTAAGAAAAACATTAATTTAGTCTGCTATACATACCACCATCCAAAATGCACTTCTAACGCCACTATCATCACTACCTGTCCTAATACCTCCTCAACACCGTGTCTACCCCTCACACAAATAGCCCACAATTGGCAATGACTTCGCCATATCGCCCCGTTCATCCTACCCTCACTACACCCTGAACACTAGCCTCCACCACGGCACCTTTTCACATGCATAAAACCTCACTAAAACCTCTCGTCACAAACCTACACAACACTTTTGCGTCATCCCTCAATCACATCTTCTCACACTCTCCCTGCTTCTCCATCTGCAGGGAAAATCACCCAACCCCGTACCCCCTCATGCACATCCCCACCTTGATACACCTGCCTCCTTACTGCCCAGAATCACAAACTCCATAACCCCGTTAACCAAAAGCAGAATCCCCTCACCCCACAATCCCCGATCCCCATGTCCAGTACACTCTGAATGCACGTGCTGTGCAACAGTTTCACTTCAGTCCATTGACCTTTTCAATCCTCCCCACAATCACTCCTTCCTAATGGATCTAACAAAACCGTGGCCGACATCCCTCTGACACAACTTCCCCTCCGATACTCACATTACGGTTGGTTCAGTAGTCCCTACACACACCCCCCTAGGAAGTAAACATAGCGTAGGTGTCGGTCCCTCTTCTTCAACTACCTGATCTCTTTTGTCCCCATTCCACCATTTTAAACCTTACCTCACCCTCCCCTCCTTCAGTGCAGCTCCGTGCCGCAGTTTACCATCAAGCCCCCCTCCAACGTCAAGTGCTGTTGACAGTACGACTCGGAGCGCCCTGCCATCTTGCCCTTCGCTAGGACCACTCACATGTAAACGAAAAATTCTAGCTTTCTGGCACCTTCACTTTCTTTCCCCTGACTCCCACTATATCATGGGAGATTTCAACATCCCAGTCGACACCCCCGCTCCAACTACTCAACAAACTCCCTGATCAACTCCTCTTCCTTCGGGCCTCACCAGTGGACCCCTGGAACCACTCATCGAAAATGTACACAAGTACCACCTGACCTCATCTTCAGCCCGCCTCTGCCCTCTAACTACGCACCTCAATCTCTCCTTACACACCATCTCCTGACCACAATCGCCTCACCATCTCCACCCTTTCCATTCCACGCCAACGCTGCCCCCCTGGCCCCAAATCGTACTGCTCCCCCAAAACCTACAACACATTAACCCTCCACTCTCTTCTGAATCTCTTTCTCCCCTCTCGACCATCTCTCATATGCTGACCCACGCACCACCACTTTCGTACAACAACACAATCACTCCACGCTGATGGCCGGCGCCCCTCTCACAAACAACAGAACTACCCCCGCAAAATCAACAGACAACCCTGGCACACACCCGCGCACCAAACAGCTTGAGGTGAGCTTCCATAGCTCCTGAACACCACTTGAAGAAAACACGCTCCTCTGTTGACTTCACTATACAAACACTCACAGAGCATAATAATAATATGATAAAATAATAATAATCTGTTTTATTTATATAGCGCCAACAAATTTTCTCCAGCACTTTAAATGGTAGAGTAATATTACAGACTAAAACAACATTACAACATTAGCGCTACTTACAGTGAGACCAAGGTGTGAGGCCCTGCTCGCGAGAGAGCATTACAATCTAAAGGGGAGCCTGGGGAAACAAAGAGGGAGAAGTGCTAGATTTTACAATGTCCAGCCTTGTTTATATGAAAAAGGTGGAGGTTTACTAAAAAGATTTGGTGAACCTGCCACCATACTGGTACATCTATAAACAGATAAGATCCTGTGAGATGCCCTAGTGGTATGGGATTGACAGATGAGTATGAGTAGAATTGTGGAGTTAGCAATATAGTGGTTGTAGTCAGCCTTAGGAGATGCAGATATCAGTGACACTCAAAAACAACGAAAGTGCTGGATTTCGTCCTGATGGTACGTTGTAGCATTTTCCGAGAATGGGTGCAAGCAACGTCAAAATCTGAAGACGGGCATGGAGGTTCGGATGATTGTAGTCGGAGTAGAATGTCCGGGAAGCTGAGCGGAAGAGAGCGGCAGGGTGTAGACAGAGATGAATGGAGGAGATGTATTGGGGCAGCAGCACTGTAGAGATCATTATGGGTGAAATATGAGTTTATCTGATTCTTAGTGCGGATGGTCAACCAAGTGAGAGCGCTGACACTGGGTGAAGAGGCAACCTATAGCGGCTGGAAAGCTAAAGACAAGCCTTGCTGCTGCAATTCAGGAGCAAATTGGAGAGGGAGAGTTTAACAGAGGGGAGACCGAAAGCATGAGTCTTACAGTAGTCAAACGAGAGTGCATAAGAGCAAAAATTAGAGATTTGAGTTGTTTCCACAGTGGAGAAAAGGACGGTATCAGAGATGTTACTTGAGTGCAATGACATGAGCGCGCAAGGATTGGAAATATGGGTGAAAGACAGAACGGTGTCTATAATAACCCAAGACACCGGCCCTGCTGCAATAGATGTTATGGTGAAGCCACACAATGAGAGAGAAAACAGATGTGGGGTTTGGTGTAGAATGATGGTGGAAAAACAAGAAGATTCGATTTGGTGAGTTTTAGTTGTAGATAAGAGAGACATTGATTCAGTAAGACACGGACGAGACATACCACTGGTGTTTTTGTAGCAGCATGAGAATGAGGTCCACGGGAGGAGGAGTATAACTGTGAGTGTCATGCAGCGTATAGATTGTTAACTGGAATCCAAATCTACTGATGGTTTGTCAATGGGGCTAAAGAGGAGAACAAGGAGTACCAAGACTTAGACCCCTGTAAGCACCCAACGGCAAGAGGGAGAGGGGATGAATGAGAACCTGCAAATGAGACAACTGAAGAACGGTCAGAGAGGTAGGAATGATACCAAGCTAGAGCATTGGTCCTGGAGGCCAATGTGCCGACCATGCTAGAGGAGAAAATGGAGGATCAACCAGTGTCAAATGCTGCAGAGAGATCCAAAGAACAACAACGTAGTATTTGCCCTGGAGATGAGATCAGTGTGGAGATCGTGTAGAGACATTAAACAGAGCTAGTTATCTGGATTGTAGGGTGCTGAACAATATTGTAAGGACTCCAGAAGAGAGTTAGCAAGATATGATGTGATATGACGGATCAGTCAAGAAGATAACCAGCGTCTTAGCCAAAGTTTTATAGTATAAAGTGAAGGTTAGAGACTGTCCGGTAATTGGCACACAGGAGGGTCCAGGATGTATTTTGAGTTAGTAGAGGATGTTTAGTAGCCGTTTTAAAGAGGATGAGGAAGATCCCAGTGGAGAGAGAGAGGGTACAGATTGCTCTCATAAGGTGAGAGAGGATAGCTGGAGAAATAGACTTGATAGAAGGTGGGGAGGAATGGGTCGTCTAGAGGCAGGTTTTGGGGCTAGCAGGACAGGGAGAAGCCAGGATACTTCTTCTTCTGTGGTTGGGTCAAGATCTGAGAACACCCTAGAGGAAGTACAGGCGGGACAAGATGGGTTTCGCTTGTTGTTTGTGATTAATGTTTATGGCCGGATACAGTCAATTTGTCTTTGAAATGATGCCATGTCCTCAGCACAGGTCAGAACCCGGCCTGCTTTGGGCCTGAAAGGGAGTGGCATTGGTGTCAAACAAGCGTTATGTGTTTTGTTGTGGTGAAGGTTGAGCGATAGTGAGGAAATATTTTTGTTTGCGCTGTAAGGGCAGTTGAGATATGTGCCGTAGCATGAAATAGTATGGAAAAGTCAGCAGTAGCTGTCGCCTTTTCATCCACAAGCGCTTTCTGAACCAGCACACCTGGACATCGTTCACGGAACTCGTTACAGTCTTCGGCACGAAGCCAAGGCTTCTGGTGCGACTGACTCTGTGTGTGTTTTTGTGGTGTGTGATGGAGGTGCCAATATGTTCTCAGCTGAGGATTTGAAGAGTTTCGTGTGAAATGTATTTTTCGACAGCCAGTGTCAGGACAGAGAGGTTAGGAGAGATGGGGCAATGTATGACTTGTAATGATGGTCTATAGTTCAGGGTGTTAAGGGGAGCGGATATTTTGATGGATAAAGGGCGTGTGCCCAGAGAAGGCTGAGATTGATAGTAAAAGAGTAAGGTTTTGATCAGAGAGAGCATAAGGATACTTTTTAAAATCTGCAGTCCATCAGCAAAAACAGGATTACTTCACCACCCCATATCCTCCCTGTTCCCCAACCCCCGCAACTATTCAAAACCTTCAACGCTCTCCTTCCCCCAGCCCCCCCCCCTCCCCATGTCTCCCCTCAGCAGATGACTTCGCACTCACTTCTAAATTTAAAATCAATCTCATCAAAAAGGTTCTCCTGCAGCCCTCCCTTCTTTTTTCCTGCAGGTCCCCCCCATCCCCCCTCTAACCCGCCATCAATTTTCCCCCCTAAATTCCCCTTTTCTTGTCATCTGACAAACTCTCCACCTATGTCCAATCCAACCTACTAACCGTAACTGAACCCCGGGCCATCTCACCTTTATCCTGTTATCATCCAGCCCCACCCCTTCCCCAACCTTCATTAACCCCTTGGCATCTTTCCCTTTCCCCCTAAAACTTTTCACCCTACACCCTTTCCTTTGAAACCATCTCTGACCCCCTGTTGTCCAACTTTGCCCCTCTCCTGCTTCCATTCCCCTCCAAACTCCCCAAACACATGTCTTTCAAATTTCCCCTTATCTATCCACCAAATCTTCCCTTTGGCCAAATGCAATCTGGTTCCCCCCACCATCTAAGAAACCGCCCTAACCATAGTCACCAACACCAGTAATGCCCAAGCCTCCCCCCTCCCGGGGCTTTTTCCAGACCTGTTTTCCGCCCTTTGACATGTCAACCCCTCAATCCTCATCAAAACCTCTCCCCCCCGGCACACGGACTTGGCCCCTTTTCCCGGTACCTCGTACCCCACGATCGGAATTCAGCGTCTGTCACTCACGCACCACCTCCTTCTCTTGCCCGCTCTCTGTTGGTGTCCCCCAGGGGTCTGTCCGGGGCCCAAACTACTCTTTCTATCTACATCTTGGTCTGGGTCAACTAATGCATCGCATGGCTTTCAATACCATCTGTAGAAGACTGAAGAAATCAGACGATACCTTTTTCAGGCTAACTGAGTATATTTGATGGTGAGCTTTCGAGAGAACTAGCTCCCTTCTTCAGACAAGTTGTTATCCTGTCTGTATAACAACTTGTCTGAAGAAGGGAGCTATTTTCTCTCGAAAGCTCACCATCAAATATACTCAGTTAACCTGAAAAAGGTATCCTGATTTCTTTCACTCTTCTACTACTTTCTATGGCTAACACGGTACAACATTATACTAATACCATCTGCATGCTGATGATACCCAACTCTACATCTCTGGCCCAGATGTCATCTCTCTGCTCTCCCTAATCCCAGACTGTCTTTTGTCCATATCCTCCTTCTTCTCCTCACGTCTCCTGAAGCTAAACGTGAAGAAAACTGAAATCATCATCTTCCCACCGTCTCACTCCATCCCTCCACCTGATCTCTCTATCACAGTCAATGGCTACACTCTCTCACCAGCTCCACAAGTCCGCTGCCTTGGGAAACCCCTTTGGGACTCCAATCTGTCCTTCAAACCCCAATCCAAACCCTCACCTCTGCCCTGCCGCCTCCACCTAAAAAATATCTCCCGTATCCGCTCATTCCTTAACTTCGAAAGCACAAAAATGCTGGTCCATGCCCTCGTCATCTCATGACTAGACTATTGCAACATCCTTCTCTGTGGCCACACAGCTAGCACCCTCGCTCCCTTCCAATCCATCCTTAACTCTGCTGCCCGTCTGATTCACCTCTCTCCTTGATACTCCTCAGCCTCTTCCCTCTGCCAATCCCTTCACTGGCTTCCCATTGCCCAGCGAATACAGTTCAAGTTAGTAACCTTGACCTACAAGGCTCTCCATAACCTCTCCCCTCCATACATATCTGCCTTAATCTCCAGATCTCTCCCCTAAACTAATCTCCGCTCCTCACGGGACCTTCTTTCTCTGCTCTCCCCCGTGTCAAACTCCTCACATAACCGTCTCCAAGACTTCTCCCGTGCTTCCCCCATCCTTTGGAACTCACTGCCCCAACACCTCAGACTCTCCCCCACTCTCACCAGCCTCAAAAGCAACCTGAAAACCCATCTCTTCAGGAGCCTATAACCAACAATAACCTTGCTGTCCCTACACTATCCACAACCCTGTCTGCCCCTCACCTTCTGTCTCTTCTCATTTTCCTTTTAGAGTGTAAGCCCTCACGGGCAGGGACCTCTCGCCTTCCGTACCAGTTGTTAGTTATTAATTTTTCACCTTTGTACTTGTTTGACCTATATTATGTATGAAACCTGAATGTACGGCGCTCTGGAACCAAGGGTGCTCAAAAATAAATAATAATAATAATGTTTCCCAGCGCTTGCTCTTCACAGCCATTTTCAAGCTTTCACTTCCTGTTCAGGCTGTGGGTGGGTCTACAGCAGTGACTGACATTGCACCTCTGCTCTGAGCCTGTTAGAGGGACATTGGTGATGGAGTCTAAACAGCAGTGCAGAAGGCTACAGAGCTCAAAAGGGTTGAAGTCTGTCAGCAATTTATGTAAACAGGGAGTGATGTCACCATGGTCGACCAGGGCAGCTGAAGCAATGTAATCAGAGATGGTTGGAAATCCAAGGAAGCTTGTGTACACAAGCAGGAGATAAGATCTCCTTTAGCTTGAACAAAACAAAATTAGAACATCAATGTATTTGGTAATAGTCTTTACTTATCTTTGCCGACATGTTTAAAGCTAACTATTGTGGTGAGAAAACCAATTTAACCCTTTACTGCCACAGCCAGTTTTGACCAATTTTGGAAAAATTAGCCATTTTCAAAGTTCAAAAATGTCTGCATGTAAAACAGATAGTTATTCCACATAAAATAGTTTATAACTAGCATCTATGGTAGGTTGTCATCATTTTGTATGTGTCTTTTTATTTTTTACAACATTTTGGGGTCTTGAAATTTAGTATTTTTTCACATTTTCATGAAAATTTGCAACATTGATTTTTTTATTTTTTAGGGACAGACGTGGCTTTGAGGGGCCTGTATGTTAGATAACCCCATAAATGACTCCATCTAAGAAACTGTACTCTTTAAAGTATTGAAAATAGCATTTAGGAAGTTTATTACCCCATTAAATGTTTCACAGAAATTAAAGCAAAGTAGAGGTGAAATTTCACCTTTTTTTGCAGATTTTCAATTTTTATCCATTATTCACTGGAACACAGTAGATGTGACCAGGGAAATGCATCTCAACAGTCTGAAGTTTTTAGAGATATCCCATATGTGGCTCTAGTGCACTATTTGGCTCAACCACAAGCCTCAGAATAGGAGAAGCACCTACAGGATTTTGGGGTCTCATTTTCATTACGATTTTGCAGACTCTCTAAGGTGCTAAAACTTAATAAACACCTCTAAAAAGACCCAATATTGGAAACTACAACCCTTAAGGAATATATCCAGGAGGCAGAGAGCATATTGACCTCACAGGTGCTTCACACATTTTTTAGTGTTAGTCTGTGAAAATGAAAAAAAAAATCCCAACAATCTACACTTTTAGCTGAAAATGTTTCATTTTTACAAGGAATCCTGGAAAAAAAGCCCCCCCAAAATCTTGTTACGCAATTTCTTCCAAGTTCAGCAATACCCTACATGTGGGTGTAAACTGCTGTTTGGGCAAATGGCAGGGCGCACAAGGGAGGGAGTCTTATTTGGCTTTTGGAACACAGATTTTGGTGGAGCCATGTCGCATTTGCAAAGCCCCCAAAGTACCAGAACAGGTGAAACCTTACAGAAGTCACCCTATTTTGGATTCAACACTTTTCATAGATCTCATCTAGGGGTGTATTGTGCATTTTGGGTGCACAGGTGTTCCACAGTGTTTTAAGCATTAGGCCATGAAAGTGGGGGGTGGAGTTCCGTCATTGTTTTTTGGGCTTCATTTTTACAGCGTTCATCGGTCAACAGGATTTTACTATATGGTCGGTACAATTGCAATGATATAAATTTTATATAGATCTTTTTGTTTTATTACTTTTACACAATAGAAATGTGTTTATAAAAAAATTTGTTTTTATGTCTTCATAGTCTAAGAGCCATAACTTTTTTTTATTTTTCCACATACAGAGCTGTGTAAGGCATTTGAGGAATTAACTGACTTTACAATTGGCACCACTTGGGTGATTACATGAGTTTTTTTATCGCTTTTTATTCCATTTTATGTGCTGCAGGATGAATAAAAATCACAAATCTGTGACCGTTTTTTTTTTACGGTCTTCACTGTGCGGGTTAAATAACATGACAGATTTATAGAGTAGGTTGTTACGTACTCGGAGATACCAAATATGCATATTTCATTTATTCTTGAGCTTTCTTGGGGCGATTGGTGTTTGTAATGGGGAAAAGGGCTGTGTACGTGTTTTTATTTTATTTTTTGTATTTGTGTTTTACTTTTTTTTTCACTTTTTTGTACTTTTTTACCGTTTTTTTTTTTTTTACTTTTCCCCATAGGGGATTTTTATCAGTGATCTTCAGATCACTGTTGCAATGGAGAGCAGTACATAGCATTACTGTTGTTTACTGATCTCCATAGCAACTGTCAATCAGTAAATCCTGCCATACCAACAGGACAGGGCCAGGCATAGTGATGTCACAGACAGCCCAGAAGTCTTTGTTAGACCTCCGATGCTGTCAGGGAAACCATTGGCAGTCGCAATTATATTGCGGCAGTGCCGATGAAGGACAGGGGGAGCTCCCTCCCTCTGTCTTTCCCTTAGCTGCTGTGATCAATCGTGGCAGCTAAGGGATTAATCACCCACGGCCAAAGCTCAGTCCATCCATGGGTGTTGCAGCATGAGGACATCTGTAATATATCACCGGTCCCATGTCGTGATCATGCAGGCCCCGCTTGAGAGCCTGCACGATCACGACATGGGACCGGTGATATGGGCAGTCATTTCCCACTAGGACATACAGACCAACTTAGACCCTCCCCTGTTTATATATACACAGTGAAGGAAATAAGTATTTTAACTCTTTTAACACTCTGATAGTGTAAGTTTGCCCACTGACAAAAACATGAACAGTCTATAATTTTAAGGGTGGGTTAATTTTAACATTGAGAGATAGAATATCCAAAATAAAATCCAGAAAATCACATAAATGTATAAATTATATACATTTATTAGCATTTTGCTGAGAAAAATAAGTATTTGATCCCCTACCAACCAATAAGAGTTCTGGCTCCTACAGACCAGTTAGATGCTCCTAATCAACTCATTACTTGGATTAAATAATCACCCTCATAAAAGACTCCTGTCCACAGACTCAATCAGTCAGACTCCAACCTCTACAACATGGGCAAGACCAAAGAGCTTTCTAAGAATGCCAGGGACAAGATTATAGACTTATACAAAGCTGGAATGGGCTACAAAACCATAAGTAAGATGCTGGGAGAGGAGACAACTATTAGTGCAATAGTAAGAAAATCAAAGAAATACAAAATGACTGTCAATCGACATAGATCTGGCATGCCATGCAAAATCTCACCTTGTGGGGTATCCTTGATCATGAGGAAGGAGAGAGATTAGCCTAAGACCACACAGGGGAACATGCTAATGATCTCACGGCAGCTGGGACCACAGTCACCAAGAAAACCAATGGTAACACATTACGCTGTAAAATCCTGCAGGGCCCGCAAGGTCCCCCTGCTCAAGAAGGCACATATGCAGGCCCATCTGAAGTTTTTCATTGAACACCTGGACGATTCTGTGAGTGATTGGAAGAAGGTGCTGTGGTCAAATGAGACAAAAATTGAGCTCTTTAACTCAACTCGTCGTGTTTGGAGGAAGAGAAATGCTGCCTATGACCCAAAGAACACTGTCCCCACCGTCAAGCATGGAGGTGGAGACATTATGTTTTGGGAGTGTTTCT
>JAODAL010018971.1:0-42500 GCA_025379985.1 Phyllomedusa bahiana | reverse complement strand
GCCCCGACCAGTGGGCCTTCACTCTATCCAACGTTTTCTGTGGTTTGCGAATTATTACAGACAGTTCATCCCGCATTTCTCCACGCTCGTGGCCCCGCTGGTGGCCCTTATGAAGAAAAATGCCAACCCAAAATCCTGGCCTCCAGAAGCTCAAGTAGCCTTTGATCGCCTCAAGTCAGCATTTGCTTCTGCTTCAGTCCTGTCTCGCCCGGACCCGCATCGTCCGTTCGTCTTTGAAGTGGACGCTTCCTCAGTGGGCGCAGGCGCTGTCCTCTTACAGAAAACTTCCTCTGGGAAACTGTGTACTTGCGGCTTCTTCTCAAAAACCTTCTCCCCAGCTAAGCGAAATTATACGATTGGTGATCGCGAACTACTGGCCATAAAGTTAGCCCTAGAAGAATGGCGGCACTTGCTGGAGGGGGCTCGCCATCCCATCGAGATCTTTACCGATCACAAAAACCTCCTTTATCTCCAGTCTGCTCAACGACTAAATCCTCGACAAACCAGGTGGTCGCTCTTCTTCGCCCACTTTGATTTTTTCCTTCACTTTCGGCCAGCTGAGAAGAACGTCAGGGCGGACGCCCTTTCTAGATCCTCGGACACTGTGGGCTCCGAGCCGCCTCTGCAGCACATAATTCCTCCGGAACGTCTCCTCATGGCGGCCCCCGTGGATCTTCAACATCTTCCTCCTGGGAAGACCTACGTCCGCCCTGCCATGCGGCCTCGAATCCTGAAGTGGGGACACTCTTCTCGAACAGCTGGCCATCCTGGAGTACATAAGTCTCTGCAATTAATCTCTCGCTACTATTGGTGGCCCACCCTCGCTCAAGATGTTAGAGACTTCGTCCTGGCCTGTACCTCCTGTGCCCATAACAAAGTCCCTTGCCTCAGACCCGCGGGTCTGCTTCAGCCTCTCCAGGTGCCAGAAAAGCCTTGATCCCATATTGCCATGGACTTTGTTATCGACCTCCTCGGGTAACACTTTCATTTGGGTGGTGACCAATAGATTCTCGAAGATGGCTCACTTTGTTCCTCTGCCTGGGTTACCCTCTGCTCCTCAGCTGGCCCAGCACTTTTTCCATCACATTTTTCGGTTACATGGGCTCCCTTTGCATATCGTCTCTGATAGAGGGGTCCAGTTTGTGTCAAAATTCTGGCGGGCTCTGTGTGCTCAGTTGCAGGTTCAGCTTGACTTCTCCTCTGCATACCACCCTCAAACCAATGGGCAGGTAGAGAGGGTCAACCAAGTTTTGGGTACCTACCTTCGATATTTTGTATCCGCCCGTCAGGATAACTGGTCTGACCTCCTCCTGCCCGCAGGGGGTCTGGCGCGGGTGCCGCGGCTCCCCGCGACCATCCCCCTGCGATCCGGTCCCTGATGCCGGCTCACTTACCTGTCCACGCTCCTGTGCACGCTGCTCCTGCCTGTCCCGGCCGCCGCGCGCGTACCCGCTGCTTAGGGCGCGCACGCGACGGCTGGTCTGGATTTAAAGGGCCAGTGTCCCGGTAATTGGTCTATTGCCGGCCGCTGGTCCTATATAAGGAATACGCCCCCAGCACTCTCTGCCAGTTTGTTGGTGTGCGTTGCCTAGTCTAGAGAGTGTTGGAAGTCCTGTCTGATTACCCGTGTACCAGTCCGTTCCGCTACGTTTCCTGACCTTGCCTGTTTGCCGCCTGCCCTGACCTTCTGCCCGTCTCTGACGACGAACCTCTGCCGCCCATCCTGACCATCTGCCTGTCCCCCACTACGCCTTTGGATTCCGATTCTGTACCACGCATTAACCCGGCCGTCATCGCTAGCAAGTCACGTCAGGGGTAGCGACCTGGTAGCCTCATGCCGCAGCAAGTCCATCCAGCTTTGCGACCGGCTCTGGTGAATACTGGGGGCTACTTAGACTCCGCTCCCTGGCGTGGCTTAACTATCATCGCTTGCGGTGGTCCAGCAAATCCACCAAACCATTACAATTGTAATGGTAAGTATACATTAACAGTACTTCAAACTGTTTTAGATCAAGGTCTCTGGATGTCCCTTGTCATAGTAGGCCGATATAATAACAAATTATAATATATATATATATAACCAAATTACAATGCAAAATAACAGTAACGCATAGTGCCCACATAAAGGTAAGATACACCACTGAAATTCAGTAACCAGTTTTTTTCAATACGGTATTTAAATAATATCATAATTTGTCCAAATATAAATGCCATACAGTGCCCAAATAATGCTACCATGTGAATTGGTTTTAAACTATTAGAAACTAAGTTTATTGTGGACCCGTAAATGTGGAAGCAGAGTGTCAAAGGTCTTACAAGATCACCAATTTGAATCTAGATGAGTCCAAATTGAATCTTCTATTACTAACCAGGCATCGTGACTCTTTGTTTTCTGCTGGAACTGAGAAAGATCCAGAGATAATATACTGCAAAATATACAGAAAAAAATATTTTATTTATATAGAAACTTAAATTCATTGGACAATCTATAGCAATTCTTTCATGGAGTTTGATACTATACAATATCTGATTTCTATAACATTTCCAACTAATTCAGATTCAGAATGCTAATTCTAATCGTTAACAAGGATTCATTTTTATAAAATAAATTATGTAAATTGTATTAATTAAAATGTAAATAAATTTTTGAATATATCGGTAATTAGTTTAATATAATTTTATTTAATAAGATTCAAACTAAAGTTCATTTTTACTGACTCAAACTTATTTAGATTAATGGAATTTACATAATGTTTATAATTAGTTTTTCAATCAAATTTATGTTACACAAATCAGCTTTAAATAAGAATATATTTCTGTCAGATTTTCAATAAAACATGAAACTTACAAGAATTTAAACAAAAAAAATTGCACACCCTTTAGTCTAAATTTAAAGCAAAAATCCAAAACTTAAAACAATGTTTATAATTTTTCTTCAAATACTCTTATGAACATTACTCGTATATATATTTTTACAAGAAATAATTGGTCCCTTTCAGAAAGTCAAAATTCAAGTCTGCCAAATTTTGAACCAGAGTCTTGTAGTTAAAAGTTTTAATAATTTAAGTCTTGAGAAAAAGCAAAATAAAATGTATACATCAGGAAATGTCTCTTAAGGGTGTGTTCCTATGCCCAGCTTTTTAGATGCAGTTTTTTCAGCTAAACCAGGAATGGTTCATAATTGGAGGCCATATATTGTCCTGGTTTTAAATCCATTCTTGGTTTTTGGCTTCAAAAACTGGATTTAAAAATCTGAACCCAGGTCCATGTATGTTATCAGTCAGGGATCTATTATTGATTAACCACTAAAGGATCAAACGTTTTTTTGGATGTCACGTTCATTTTTTTCCTCCTCGCCATCCAAGAGCCATAACTTTTTTATTTTTCCAACTACAAAGATAAATTTAGGCTTTTATTTTGCGGGACAAGATGTACTTCCTATTAGTGTTATTCACCGTACCATGGAATATACTGGGAAACCGCAAAAAAATTCTAAGTGAGTCAAAATGTAAAGAATAAACTTATTTGCACCATGTTTGCAGGATTTAGTTTTATGGCATTCCCTCTCCGGTATAAACGATGTGTTATCTGTATTCTGCAAGTTGCTAAGATTCCGACAATACTGAAGATGTAGCGTTATGTTATAGTACCGTTAAAAAGTCCAAACATTTTCTATTTTTATAATTTATGCCGCAGCGCCATTTTCAGTGACCAATAACTTTTTTGCACTTCCACTTATATACTTGAATGAGGGGTATTTTTACAACCTGAAGTGTAGTTTTTATTGGTACCATTTTGGGATACCACTTTTGTGATCACTTTTATTTAAATTTTTAGGGGACCTGAAATGATTAAAAAACACAATTTTGGCATTTGAAATTTTGTTTCTTAGATGGTGTTCAGTGCACGGGTTAAATGATGTTATATTTTAATAGATTTGGATTTTTTTGTATTCGGCGATACCAAATATGTATAACTTTTTTATTATTTTATTTTTTCTATTTGTAAAATGGAATGTTATTCATAATATGCTGCGGATGACACGAATTCGCAAGCAAAATGTTATTAGGGGCCATGGATTTTCTAAATGGAAGGACTTCTACAGAACCCTGTTCCCCGGCTTTCAGAGTAATATCCAAAAAGTTAATTTGGTGTTTATGAAATTCATATGTAAATTTCAAATTCATAGAATTTGAATTGATGAACTCCAAAAAAGCTGCAACCTGTTACAGAGACATTGGTGATGGAAGGTTTTTTTTTACAACAGGGCACAAGGCTTCACAGCTCTTAAAAGTTGAAGTTTGTCAGTAAGAAAAATAAACAAGCTCCTGTTCTGCTAATAAGACACAGCAGGGAGTGGCCCCATCAACCTGACCACTGCTAGAGCAGAGAGAGAAGGTCGACAGCCTAGGAAACCTTCTTTAAGCAAGGAGAAGTTAAGAACTGTTTTAACTCTGAAAGAAAGCAAAATCAGAATGTCAATGTATTAAGTAATAGTCTTTATACACCTTTGCCTGCATGTCTAATAAATTTAATGCCCATCAATTAACTTCTTTTTTTTTTATTAACCAGGAAACCCCTAAAGAGATTTCTTACTTAATGTATCAATACTTACAATTATTGCTCCCCAAAAAGTTATAGAGATTTCTGCAGTCAAACTGTAGTTATAAACTCCTTCGGTGAACAGAAGGATTATCCCCAGGGCACTTTGGGTAAAAGCCACTGTAATCTGAATTATCTGTAAAAAAGAATTTGTAATTGTGTAACAATGGTACAGTTCAATGAAATTGAGAAGATCTCACATATAATCCTGCATAAGATAGTAAAAATGTTCCCATTGTCAACAGTCTTAAAACCAGCATTTTCCAGAAGTCTGACTCTCTTGATCAATGTGTTAAGATGGATCTTAGGTGGAGGGGAGACCTCTTTAAAGGTACCTGAAGGTACCTGATGGTATCATAACAGCCATAACGTTAAAGGGGTTTCACCACAAAGTAAAAACCCCTGCACCGGCCACTGGCAGCTAGATGCGAGACGGCCATGCATGTGAATGAAGAGGGCGGCACTTGCAGCCGTCCTCTCCATTCACTTCTATGGGGGCTTCCGAATATAGTCCAGCGCACACACACTCGGCTATCTTCGGAAGTTGCCATAGAAGTGAATGAGGAGATCAACCGCAATCCCGCCCTCCTCATTCACATGCATGGCCGTCTCGCAGCTAGCTGCCAGTGACCGGTGCAGGGGTTTTTACTTTGTGGTGAAACCCCTTTTAGTCCATCTGTCTTAAATAGGTCCTGCTTGTGCTGCTAAAACAGTTCTAGCTCATCAATGGACTCTGCTACCATAAAGGGGCAGACGTGGTGTGCACAGTCTCTAGATAGATAACATTAACATCCACATGACGCCAAGACCCAAGGTTTTACAGCAGAACATTACCCAGAGCATAAGTCTGCCTCTGCTGGCTTGTCTTCTTCCCATAGTGCATCCCGGTGCAATCCCTTCCCCATATAAGTGATACATGCACATCTGGACATCCAGATGACAAAAGAGTGTACGACTCATCAGACTAAGCAGTTCTATTTTGGTAAGGTCCTATGTAGCGGGCTTACTCATTAACCTTTGACTCCTCTCTGTCCTTCAAACCACACATCCAAGTCACCTCTGCCTGCTGCCTCCAGCTGAAAAATATTTCTCGAAGACGCTCATTCCTTAACATCGATATCACAATAAAGTCCATGTCCTCGTCATCTCCCGCCTAGACTACTGCAACATCCTTCTCTTGGGGCCTCTCGTCTAGCACCCTCGCTCCCCTCCAAACCATCCTTTACTCTGCTGTCGGTCTTATCCACCTCGCTTCTCCTCTGCCAAATGTGGGTGGTTACTTATTGCCTAGAGAATCCAGTTCAAGTTACTAACCATGACCTACAAGGCTCTCCATAACATGTTCTCTCCATACATGTCTGCCTTAATGTCTAGATATCTCCCCTCATGTAATCTCCGCTCCTCACAAGACCTTCTCTGCTCTCCTCTTATCAGCTCCTCACATAACCGTCTTCAAGACTTCTCCCGTGCTTCCCCCACACTATGGAACTCACTGCCCCAACTCATCAGACTTTCCTTCACTGTCACTAGTCTCAAAAGTAAACCCATCTCTTCAGGAGCCTATAACCCATAATAACCCTGCTGCCCTTACAACTCCCACAGACATGTCTGCCCCTCACCTCCTGTCTCTTTCCCCCTTCCTTGTGGACTGTAAGCCTTTGCAGGCAGACAGCTCTCTCCCTCAGTACTAGTTGCTAGCCATTTATCTTCAACTTTGTACTTGTTTGACATATCAAATTAAAGTAATTATAAAGTATAGGCGCCAATATTTAAAAGGAATGAAAGCTGCTGAAAAATGTCAAAGGGATTTTTCTACTTCCTTTCTAAATATTAGCCACCAATTGAAATAGAAATAAAAGACACCAGTGCTATTTATTCATTCCATAAACCCTCAATATAAGTAGTCTAGCACAATAGTCAAAGCAGCAGAAAAATTCAAATGCTGTACTTCATTTAAAGGGGTTGTATCGTTTGAACTGTTCGTGCTCTTCAGCTAATTCTATGAAATTGAATTTGAAATGCAGGGGCGAGTCTCTCCTCCTCGGCAGGCGTGTCTCTCCTCCTCGGCAGGCATGTCTCTCCTCCTCGGCAGGCATGTCTCTCCTCCTCGGCAGGCGTGTCTCTCCTCACTGAAGAGCTGTAACATCATCATTCTGTATTTGCAATTTAAGAGGAAGGTTGTCTGGACAGAACAGATCTGCAGTCTCCTGCAGTGTTCTCTTGTGTCTGCAGAACCTTCATCTTCAGGCTCCACAAGCTCCTTGCTGTGCTATAACCAGTTATGTACACAGCCTCAACTGATGAAACACATGTGAGGAGTGTACACTGCCCCCCTCCTCACCTTCTGTTACCAGACAGGAGACTGTATGACTGTGTAATATGGAGGAATGCACACTGCCCTCCCCATACTCCCCTCTGTTACCAGACAGGAGACTGTATGACTGTGTTATATGGAGGAATACACACTGCCCTCCCCTTCCTCCCCTCTGTTATCAGGCAGGGGACTGTGTGACTGTGTTATATGGAGGGAACACAGGACATAAGACTGTGTTATATGAGGGGATCTATGAGTTAAACAGTCAGTAATTAGCCAGATCATTCACCTTAGAGCTGGGAGATGAGTATAGAGCCAGCAGCCCTCTCACATAGCTGGTTTCACTTTCGGTTTTAACAGCTCAGAGGGGAAATGTCAGTCAGCCAATCACAGTGCAGGAGGTGTTTTCAGGGTGAAATCTGACCATGGGCGTGTCCCGACTAGCCAATCACAGAAAAGGGGGCATTTCCCGCCTAGCAGCAGCAGAAATAGAAAACAGATGCACAGAAAAGCTCATATCTACTATACTAAGTGACTGAGGTAATGCAAACCAATTACAAAAGTGCTTATTTTTACTGTCCCCATAATCTGAGATGATCTTTGTAGCGAGAAAACCCCTTTAAGACAATTAAGCACCTGATGCTTATTCCGCGCTCAGCTACGATCGTATCAGCGTATAACTTCAAAGAGCCCTTTCAAAGTACATATAAGACGCTTCAATAATTGACATTTATCATGTAACCCCCCTCTAATGTTCAGCACACTGGAACTAATAGCGCTCTAAAATAAATAATAATAACTGGATACCTTCAGGTAACAATAAGAACATGACTGTGCTACCAAAGTAACGAGGTGAAACTGTCTAGGAAGTAGGTGCTTGATAGTTGCCACTGTCAGCCACATTTGGTCTCTAGGGGAATAGTTCTATGTCTCTCTTGATCCATAAAGAAGTATTCATACCTTAACATAAAGATTCTATATTTACCTTTCCTTATTCTCTATTTTTTCCACACAAATAATTTTTACGTCAAAATTTACCCCAAGAGACTTTGGTTGTCCTTTGAGAAAAATGAGGTGAAATGTTGGTTTTCGTAGAGGAGGAAATAAGGGCTGAGTCCAGCTTGAAGGTGTCCCAGCCGGAATCATTGCATTGTTTGTCACCATGTTCATCGTACAAGATGTCTGTAAACAATACAAATTGAATCTAGTTAGTGACTTTCTAAATAAAAAAATGTCTCCTGTCATCCGGGGGGCAGTCCAATCTGACAGTGCCATGTGATAGTTGTGGAGGAGCTCAGCAGACTGATGTATAGTTCTGTAGGTAAAGACTCAGTATTGTTTAAAACTTATTGATTAAGATCTCTGTTTTTTCATTGCTTAGGAGTCCAGTGGGCGGTCTTATCAGTGATTGACAGCCTTGCCTGTATAAACATGCATACGAAGGTAACCGTCAATGACTAACAAGAGGTCAGAGAAGAAAGATCAGAGATATTATTTACGATAATTATTACATTTTCCTATAGTTATATAATCAACCTGCTCGTCGTCTTCTGCCTTATAACATGACGCTGGTACAGTAGAGAAAATACGTTTTTGATACACTGCCGATATTGCAGTTTTTCCCACCTACAACGAGGTCTGTAATTTTTATTGTAGATACACTTCAACTGTGAGAAAGAGAATCTAAAAAAAATCCAGAAAATCACATTGTATGATTTTTAAATACTTAATTTGTATTTTATTACATGAAATAAGTATTTGATACAATAGAAAATCGAACTTAATATTTGATACAGAAACCTTTGTTTGCAATTACAGAGGTCAGATGTTTGCACACACTGCAGCAGGGATTTTGGCCCACTCCTCCATACAGATCTTTCAGGCTTCAGGGCTGTCAATGGGCTTCATTGAGTTTTAGTTTCCTGTAAATATTTTCGATTGGGTTCAGGTCAGGAGGCTGGCAAGGTCACTCCAGGACCTTGAAATGCTTCTTATGGAACCGCTCCTTAGTTGCTCTGGCTGTGTGTTTCGGGTCATTGTCCTGCTGGACAACTCAGCCAAGACCCATTTCCAATGAGAGAAGGAGGTTGTTGGCCAAAATCTCACAATACATAGTCCTATCCATCTTCCCTTCAATATAGTGCAGTCGTCCAGTCCCCTTTGCAGAAAACCCCCTCCAAAATATGATGCTTCATGGTTGGGATGGTGTTCTTGGGTTGTACTCATCCTTCTTCTTCCTCCAAACATAGCGAGTGGAGTTGATACCAAAAAGTTCTATTTTGGTCTCATCCGACCAAATGACCTTCTCTCATGCCTCCTCTGGATCATCCAGATGGTCATTGGTGAACTTCAAAATGCCTGGCTATGTGCTGGCGTGAGCAGGGGGACCTTGTTTGCCCTGCAGGATTTTAATCCATGACAGCATAGTGTCAATGGATGGTAATGTTTGAGACTGTGCTCCCAGATCTATTCAGGTCATTGACCAGGTCCTCCCGTGTAGTTCTGGGCTGATCCCTGACCTTTCTTAGAATCATCCTTACCCCACAAGGCGGCATCTTGAATGAGGCTCCAGACCGAGGAAGATTGACCGTTATCTTGTGTTTCTTCCATTTTCTAACAATTGCGCCAATAGTTATTGCCGTCTTACAAAGCTGCTGCCTATTGTACTATAGCCCATCCCAGCCTTGTGAAAGGTCTACAATTTTATCCCTGGTGTTCTTAGACAGCTCTTTGGTCATGACCATGGTGGTGAGGTTGGAATGTGATTGAGTGTGTGGACAGGTATCTTTTATACAGGTAACAAGTTCAAACAGGTGCAATTAACACAGGTAATAAGTGCAGAGTAGGAGGCTTCTTAAAGAAAAACTAATAGGTCTGTGAGAGTCAGAATTCCTGCTAGTTGGTAAATACTTGTTCTATGCAATAAAATGCAAGTTAATTATTTAAAAGTCAAACAATGTGAATTTCTGGATTTTTTTTAGATTTTGTCTCTCACAGTTGAAGTGTACCTACCATAAAAATTACAGACCTCTCCGTTCTTTGTAGGTTTAAAAACTTGCAAAATCACCAGTGTACCAAAAATTATTTCCCCAATACAGATTCGACTGCTCATCGAGAGATACCCTTTAACAGAGGATCAGAGGGGGGGGAGTAAGACACATTATTTTCCATCATAACCCCTATCTATTTGTGTCCAGGTTTTGGTCAAGTCCAATTGGATCCAGTAGGTCAATATTTATAGGACACTAAGAGTGTATTCACACGGCTAATTTGGACACTGAATTTTCGGCGTCCAAATCAGCATCAAAACCTCGTCTGAAAGGTGCCACAAATGCGCCTTGTCAGATGACGTTTTGATCAGGTTTTGGATGAGGTTTTCCAACATTGTTTTCTTTCTGAAACAACAATAAAAATTAATAGCTAGGGGAAAAACAGCGGTGAAAAAATACGGCAAAAAAGCATCAAAAACTGCACCAAAGTTCTGAACAAGGATTTGAAGCTCTCCACTGAATCCTATCGGGATTTTCAGCATTGAACATACTTCAAAAATTGACATAACAATTCCTTTTAAGCGCCCAAAACAGCACCCAGAGAAGCGTGGAAAACAAGCATAAAAACCTCACTGTGTGTGAACTACAGCACTGTTTTACATATGAATCAATGAAAATGAACTGGGGGCTTTTGGTGGCTTTTTTGACGCTGAAGCGCTCTGAAAACCACGTCAAAATCAGCAGTGTGAACTTACTCTTACAGATGTCTATTGTAAAGGGAGCTATGACCGGTGATGGACTACAATGATGATTGCTAAGCACCACACCCCCCCCCACCCCAACTCCTTTACCACCCCATTTCCTTCCTTTGATTCATATTTATAGAATATTCATAGACTCCTAAAATGTTCCCCCTATGACCCACAATACTCACCTGTTATCAGCATGAACTTGTAGAATTCTTCACTCTGGAAATCTCCCGTTGTAATTCTTCCAGTGAATTAGATGTTGGCTTTGATGATCCTTACACCTTGTAGTGTTACATGTTGTGTCCAGTGGTGTTACCATGGTTGGGTTAAACGTGTCATCCAGTAGTAACTGATATTTCATACCTCCGCCATTGTACAAAGGCTTCTGTAATGTAATCTATTGACACAGTAAGTGAATATTTATGACCATGCTCATTTAAGATGTATACATGATCCACGTCTAACATCTTTACTTGGACAGTTTAAAGGGATTCATCAACAATGGTTAAACGTCAACTCAAGACATGCTGGGTGTGGACCTCGGGAATGGTGTCTGTGTGGGAGAGGAATGTTGAATTTTAATTCTCTTAATTCTGTAAAAATGGGCCATCATCCTGGGATGTTGGATGTTCAGGTTTCTGGATCTGGCTGGACTCTCCTGGAATTTCAAGGTTCAAAGTGGCTACTGCATTTGGTAAATACAGGTATACAAAGAGAACCGGGCAGCCGGGTGGCTCAGTGGTTAGCCCCAGGACTGGGACAAAGAATTCTGGTGCACTAAGCAAAAAAGGCATATGGCGCCCCAATGGAAAATTCAGCCCACTCCATACCTCCTTGCGCCTCCTTTTCTGCCTCGGATGAAGTGGTGCCCAAGACGGTCACCTACCTTCACCTACCCATTGTCCCACCAATGGTTAGCTCTGTTGTCTTGCAAAATTGGGATCCTGGGTTCAAATCACACTAAGAACAACATCTGCATGGAGTCTGTATATTCACCCTGTGTTTGCTTAGGTTTCCTCTGGGTACCCCGGTTTCCCCCAAAATCTAAAACTTAGACTGTGAGCCCCAATGGGGAGAGGGAGCAATGTGAATAATGACAATCTCTGTACAGCGCTGTGGAGTATAACAGCATTATATAAATTAATATAATGAATGAATGATTTTACACTTTTCTAAAAAAGTCGTCAAAGTGCCAAGTTGCATGGTCGCCATATTGCAGGAATTGTTGCAGAAATCTTTCCCCACATTGTCATAAAGGCTCTATTTTATATCAAATGTAACAAACTAGTAACCCCCCAGTAATGTTTAAAGGTACAATGAAACCTGGTGGTAGAAAAATGGCATGTTTGTCAACGTTAGGATTTTGGCACTGGAAGAGGTTGTTCAGCTACAAAAGAAAAAATTAAAATAGGCCTCAAATGCATTAAAGGGGTGTTTTGGGAATTAAGAAGTCTCATTCGTCCATCGGGGCATGATAAAAAAAATAGAAGATAAGAATCATACTCACCACCCGAACACTCCAGTTCAGTCCCGGCTGCCGTCTCACTCATCGCAACGGCAGCACCGAGTGTTCATCGTTCACCTGATAGATGCAGCCAATCACAGGCCGCAATGTCATGTGCATGTGACCACTGTGGCCTGTGATTGGCTGCACCTGTCATGAACGATGAACACTCGGTGCTTCAGCTGAGATGAGCGAGACTGAACAGGAGTGTCCGGGAGGTGAGTATGATTCTTATCTTCTATTTTGTATCATGACCCGACGGACCAACGAGATTTCTTAACTCCCATAACACCCCTTTAAGTAATAAAAGTAAAAGGTACTCTCCTTTGTATTTACTGCCCCTCCAGCACTGAAGGAAGCAGTGGTGTCTCTGGTCTTTCTTTACTTCTGGTACGTGACTGCGGCAACCAATTAGTGGCTCCAGCGGTCATATGTCCTTCTAGTGACGTCACCACTCAGTAAGTGGAAAGGTGCATGAGCGGTGATGTCAAAGGAATGGCACAAGACCTGTGAAGCCACTATATTTTTTTAACACTGATAGGTTCAAAAATTCCACATTGACATTGACATTCAGTTAAGAAATGTTCAGAGGCATTAGTCTAAAACCAGATAAAAGATCAAGAACCCTCAAAAAATTGCCATCCAAAGGCAAACCGCAAGCCCACAATCACGAGACTGTGCCAAATAGCAGGGGAAAACATGTTTATTTTACTTGAGCTGTTTTAAAATGACTCGGTTTCTAAGGGGACTGAATGATATTGTAGGACCAGGTTGAGCACTGGCACCAGGCAAACCTGGGAAGATACCAAGACCATTTGAGCTTAGCAGCGCCCATGGCAATCTAAGAAAACATGCCTTATACTTGCCAAGCAAACGGTGTTGTAGACAAGGGGGCACTCCTTTGGTCAAGGAGCTACATACAATTGGAGCCTTTTTCATGTCTATAAAAAGAGGTGTGAATTCTGATTGTTTGACTTTATGTGATGCGGTGTTGAATATGTGGACTTACTGTACAATCACTCTGATGGAAGATAACTTGTGCTATTTTCCTGATAGAAAAATCCATAAGATTTTTGAGGGAAATCTCTTCTGACCCTGCCGTGTTTTTGGAAAGAAAGATGCTTTGAAGGAAAATAAAAAACGGGGGAACACTCATTTTGATGTCTTAGTAGAAGGAACCATTTTTGAGTATGTTTGGGGCTAGTTCTGAAAATGACACTACCGGCTCTAGTTTTGAAGATCCGGCATTGCCACCTTACCAAGTATATGCTTCTGAAATTCATGTCAAACAGAAAAGACATCAATTATAGAACATTTAAAGAACACATGGAAAAAAAAACATGAATGTTCATGAGCAAATTCAATTCTATTCATCTGCTATACAGATTTATAGACAAATTAATCACAAGAACTATGTAGAATCATGTAACCCACATCTCAGAAACTGGAGCTGCTAGAGGAAAATGGGATGGGAGATGGGGTTTTTCCCGGGCTCGGACTTCCGATATTTTAAATAAGGGTAAAATTTCTAGGCACCAAAAAACATCTTTTCCCCATTGTATGTTGTTCTTAGTAAGAGAAAGGGAGTTAAATGTTCCCCTATATATTACAGGGTGTTCACCGTTGGTCTAGTTTGGAACAGTCCATATAGAGCAATGTAGTCTGGAACAGTAGAAGCATTGTTTTTGTCTCTAGCTCTGGACACACAGCATTAACTTGAAATAAACACCAGGCCCGAAAATAAAATACGGAAGACCTATTTAGAGAATTTGTGAGAAGGCCCTCTATTGTATATACCTTGTTCAGTAGCTCTACCATAGGCGGTCTATTACCCATCCACCTCATGGCTATTGCTCTCCAGGCCTAAAACAGAGAAGAGGTTATTTATGCAGTGCATACACTGAGGACACCCTCCCCACCCAAAAAAACAAAAAACAAAAACAAAATATCAGCAGCTCTGCAAACACTAAGGTAAAGGTGAACATAGGAACTATTTCCAGAGGCGTTTCTGCTACTTTTTGGATACATGAAAATTTGAGGATCTTCACACACATTTTTCATCAAAAGTGCAAGAGCCCATCCACCAATGAGGAGTCCTCAGTTCAGATGGGAACCTACTCTGACATTTTACTTCACGTGGTGTCCGTTCAGACTTTCATATATTCAGGGAGAGAAGGTCCCAGCTACAGTCTGCTCTGATTAAAAACAGTCTGTGTGACTGTGCGGAGTGCACAACCAAAATGGAGGCAGCCACTTCCCCGTGCAAACAATCCAAAAATAAAAATTGATCAGCACATCCAGTACAATGTTAAAGAAATTAGCACCTGCACCCTGGTGTGGCCGCAAACACAGTAACATAGCTGCATTCTACAAACTAAACAGTTTAAAGGGAACCTGTCACATAGGTTATGCCCCCCTTGCTGAGGGCAGCACAAGCTAGTGACAGACCTGCTGTTTCCAGCACTATGTCCCTTATTCTGTAAGATGATGGAGTTTAAGCGCATTTACCCCTCAAATCTTATTCATAAGTAGGTGTTAGCTCCGCCCACCAAATGCTAGCTCCGCCCACTGACAGTTATTCACATGTTTCTACCTATTCAAAGTAATAGGTTTGTCAGTTGAGATGGGCGGGGCTAGCCTTAGATGGGCGGGATTTGAAAAAACTGACACTCTGAAGGACTCTTCGAATGACTCTTCTGGCTGAAAACATCAGATTTGAGCATTAAATACACGAAAACTACAGCATCTTACAGAATAAGGGACACAGCGCTGGAAACAGCAGGTCTGACACTAGCTTGTGCTGTCCTCAGCCAGGGGGCAAAAACTATGTGACAGGTTCTCTTTAATGTTCACTGTAACTGCATCTTAGCATTTGCAGAGTGCTGCAGATATTTTGTTGTGTTTGCACACCACATGCCATCAATCGGCATTGGTATGTTACACTCCAATTGGAGCTTCATGGAAAGATAACCAATCCATATGCACATGTAGTAGAAAACCACACCACTCCGTCAGTTTAGAAAGTATGTCATTAGGAGCTACGGCTCCAGCGTCCTCTCCTCCCATGTGCTCTCTACCAGGTGTCTACCGAAAAAGACTCGATGTCAGCCAAAACATCTTCTACTCTGGAGATTCATATCTCTCTATGACGCTTATTATATTTGGAGAATTGCACGGTTTGATCAGTCTTGAATGTAAAATATAGACTTTGGCATAGTTTATGGAGTGATGTTAGCGGAGTGCCGTGGTCTTCTACTACAATAGGGGGTTATTCACACAACGGGTTTGGACGTAGATTCTGGGCATGGATTCTACATCCAGAATGAGCATCCACACCAGGTGTAAAGTTCAGACGACGCTGATTTTACATGAGTATTATCAGTGCGTGATGTCCGCGCAAGTCTATTCTTTGACGCACATAACGAGTCAATAACCATAAAGTGCTTGAGGCAGAAATCCACCTCGTGCAATCCGGGTTGTTACCTCGCTCAAATTCTGTGCTGGCGAGTGCAGAATTCTCAACTAGGAAACAACTTTTTTGGGCTCTGACAGTGTCTGGGCTGAAAAAGCCATCTCAACTCACACTAAATCAGCATTTGTCACTGAAAAGCGGCAATAATAGGGGTATGTTTACACGCCGTTCTTGGATCCGATTTTGGATCCGTGTCTAAAACAGATCCAACACATATACAAACTATGTAACATGTATCCAACAGCTGCGTGTTTGGAAGCGTGTTGGATGCAGCAGGATCGCCCCCTATAGTTTATTATAGGGCTCCTGCTGCGTCTTTCGGACCAAGAATTCCCATGTCAATTCTTGGGACGGATCCGAAGACACAATGAGACACATCGGGGATCACTCGTGTGAACGTTGATGCGTGTTTCTAATAAAAAGCTATTTAAAATCACATTGCACATTATTAGATACGTGTTTTGGTCCGTTTGGGGTCTGACAAAAGGTATGCTTCCATTTTAGTTTCTTGCACCCCGCCCACCTCCACACGCTGTTATATCAGTGCAGTATGCTTGCAAGTTTGTTTTTTTTTCTTTTTTCTCTCTGGATTATGGAGGTCGTATGACCCAATGAGAAGTCTGAATTTGGCTCTATTGAGAGGTAAAGATAGCGTAGGACAACCCGCCTTGAGATCCTGTTGTAAGCCGGGGGTGGCTTAAACATTTTTTGATCAAAACATGTGAACTAAGAATCTCAATGTTTTTTTCATGTATGATAGATAGCATAAATGCTTCTTTGGAGGTTTCCATGTATTACATGGAGTAAAACACCCCGTGTGAACATACCCTAGGAGTGAGACAATCTCACCATCCTGAGATGGCTAAGGTGCACAACATTTTCTGGTCCAATGGCTACATTGTCTTGTTGTACCTCTCCCAGGGACTGCAGTAAATCTTAGGGTATGTTCACACAGCATTTTTTTTATGCTTATTTTTAGGGTGGATTAGGCAGGCTGATTTTATTTGAGTACTATTGACACATACTGTCCGCATGTACAAAGAATATTCAAGTATAGGAGGCAAAAATCTCTGGCGTGGTTTCCTCACTGAATTTCACACAGATTTTTAATTGAGCAAACAACTTTTTTTCTGCACTGACACTGTCAGAGCCAAAAGAGTTGTTGTGTGAACGTACTCTTAGGGTATGTTCACACGGCTTATTTGGTCGCTGATTGGATGCTGATTTTTCAGCGGCCAAAACAGCATCAAAACCTCGCCTGAAACACAGAAGAGGTTTTAGCGCATTTTTGGATGAGGTTTTCAACACTATTTTCATCCATACAAATTAATAGTCAGGGCAAAAAAACGCAGCAAAAAATGCTCCAAAAGTGCGTCATAAAAGTTCAGAGAAACGCGTCTAAAAACGTGCCAAGGTTTTGGACGAGGTTTTGAAGCTTTCCATTGATTTCTATGGGGATTTACAGCGCTGAAAGCGCTTCAAGAGTTGACATGACACTTCATTTTCAGCGCCAAAACAACGTCCAAATAAGCACCTGAAACACATGTAAAAATCTCGTTGTGTGTGAATTACAACACTGTCTTACATAGGAATCAATGAAAATGAACTGGAGGCATTTTGGAGGCGTTCCAAAAACCGCTCTGAAAAAACCGTCAAAATCAGCCATGTGAACATACCCTTAGAGGGGTAGTCCCCATTTGAGACCTTTATGGCATTATAGAAATGAAAGCGCCACGCATGTGTGGCCACCCCAGGGTTCCCTGCATCCAGAATGGGGTGTCGAGGAACAAGGTGAGCACACCCTGACACAAAATAAAGACCCCTCTCAGTCATCAGCAGTCAGTTATGGTATAAGGTATTACAGATACCCATACACATTAGATTGACATGAAAGGACTGTCAGTGTGTGAAAAGAAATCATCCATGTGACAATTCAGAGGTCTGCTGATGGGGTATGAAAATAAGTTAAAGGGGTATTCCAATCTCAAGGTGTCGGATGAAAACATCCCGTGGAAAAGAGGAAAATCGGGAAGGCTAAAAGGTAGAAATACTAGTAGGGCGTTGTTCTATCCATGTATCATCAGCCAGAGGAGTCTGCTTATAGATGCATTTTGGGGTACATGTAGTTTTAGAGATCTACTAAGGGAGGACCAAGAGATGTCATTATAGGTCCCAAGTATTGAACCCAGACCACACAAGTCTCATGTATTCTTGGGCTTAGCCTGAGACATTAGATTCATGGTTTGTGGTTTTGGCCAAGTTGGGTGGTATGATGTTATCCATCAGTGACTGACATGTCACACCCATTGGGACAAAAGCTGCTGTTACCTGATCTACCCATGAGCACGCCTGGAACCTGATCTGTGACTGGCAGGTGGCTTTCTGCTTGATGAAGCATTTAATCTAACGCAGGCATCGTGCCTCTACTCCGGCAGCTTTGACGGTTTTGAGGTTAAATGAAATGGGCGACTCCATCTAAAATACATCATCCTTCTACTCTACGGACAATGACTACCATAGCTGAGCAGCCACTCTTTATTTTAACCCTTCACTGTCTATGTAACTAGTTACATAGTTTATCCACAAACGCAGGCCCGGACTGAGAACCTGCCCGACCGGGCGGATGCCCGGCGGGCCGCGCAGCCGGGATACATGTGGGCCGCCAGCACTTATAGCAGTGCCGCCGGGGAGTGAAGCAGCACGCATTTGATGTCGGCTGCGGCCACTACTGAGGGCTGCCGGCCGCGCCTGCGACCACAGCTGAGGGCCGCTGCAGTGAGCCGGGATGCTCCGCAGTCCCCAGCAACTTAAGAACAACCTACAGAGGCGGGCTGCGGCCACTACAGAGGGCCGCCGCAGTAAGCAGGGGTGCTTACTGCAAGATTGTGACATAGAGTCTTCTGGCTGCGGCCACTACGGAGGGGCCGCCGCGCCGCAGCTGAGGGCCGCAATGAGCCAGGATGCTCCGCAGCGGCCGCAGCTCGTCTGTGCTGGCTGCTCAGGCTGCGTCATGGGTTAACAGTTCAGGAGGCGGGGCCGGAGGTGCAGAGAGGGAGCATGGAGGCCACTAGCTCCCAGTGATCAGAAGAGACACTCACTGGCTCCGCCTCCCCAGTCCTGCAGCCCCTGCTGAACGCGCCTCTGCCAGAGCCAGGAAGCCGGCTCCTGCACGTGAGTGTTATTTTTATTTATTTTTTAAACTAATAACTGTCCCTGGCTAATAACTGTCCCTGCCTGGCTAATAACTGTCCCTGCCTGGCTAATAACTGTCCCTGGCTAATAACTGTCCCTGCCTGGCTAATAACTGTCCCTGGCTAATAACTGTCCCTGGCTAATAACTGTCCCTGCCTGGCTAATAACTGTCCCTGGCCCCCTGGCTAATAACTGTCCCTGCCTGGCTAATAACTGGTCCCTTGGCCCCCTGGCTAATAACTGTCCCTGGCCCCCTGGCTAATAACTGGTCCCTTGGCCCCCTGGCTAATAACTGTCCCTGGCCCCCTGGCTAATAACTGGCCCTGTCCCTGCCTGGCTAATAATTGTCCCTGGCCCCCTGGCTAATAACTGTCCCTGGCCCCCTGGCTAATAACTGTCCCTGGCCCCCTGGCTAATAACTGTCCCTGGCTAATAACTGTCCCTGGCCCCCTGGCTAATAACTGTCCCTGTCCCGGCCTGGCTAATAACTGGCCCTGCCCCTGCCTGGCTAATAACTGTCCCTGTCCCGGCCTGGCTAATAACTGGCCCTGCCCCTGCCTGGCTAATAACTGTCCCTGTCCCGGCCTGGCTAATAACTGGCCCTGCCCCTGCCTGGCTAATAACTGTCCCTGTCCCTGCCTGGCTAATAACTGTCCCTGCCTGGCTAATAACTGTCCCTGTCCCTGCCTGGCTAATAACTGGTCCCTGGCCCCCTGGCTAATAACTGTCCCTGGCTAATAACTGTCCCTGGCCCCATGGCTAATAACTGTCCCTGCCTGGCTAATAACTGTCCCTGCCTGGCTAATAACTGTCCCTGTCCCTGCCTGGCTAATAACTGTCCCTGTCCCTGCCTGGCTAATAACTGTCCCTGTCCCTGCCTGGCTAATAACTGTCCCTGTCCCTGCCTGGCTAATAACTGGTCCCTGGCCCCCTGGCTAATAACTGTCCCTGGCTAATAACTGTCCCTGGCCCCCTGGCTAATAACTGTCCCTGCCTGGCTAATAACTGTCCCTGTCCCTGCCTGGCTAATAACTGGTCCCTGGCCCCCTGGCTAATAACTGTCCCTGGCTAATAACTGTCCCTGGCCCCATGGCTAATAACTGTCCCTGCCTGGCTAATAACTGTCCCTGCCTGGCTAATAACTGTCCCTGGCTAATAACTGGTCCCTTGGCCCCCTGGCTAATAACTGTCCCTGGCCCCATGGCTAATAACTGGTCCCTTGGCCCCCTGGCTAATAACTGGCCCCCTGGCTAATAACTGTCCCTGGCTAATAACTGTCCCTGCCTGGCTAATAACTGTCCCTGCCTGGCTAATAACTGTCCCTGGCTAAAAACTGTCCCTGGCCCCCTGGCTAATAACTGTCCCTGCCTGGCTAATAACTGTCCCTGGCCCCCTGGCTAATAACTGGTCCCTTGGCCCCCTGGCTAATAACTGTCCCTGGCCCCCTGGCTAATAACTGTCCCTGGCCCCCTGGCTAATAACTGTCCCTGGCCCCCTGGCTAATAACTGTCCCTGTCCCGGCCTGGCTAATAACTGTCCCTGCCTGGCTAATAACTGTCCCTGTCCCTGCCTGGCTAATAACTGGTCCCTGGCCCCCTGGCTAATAACTGTCCCTGGCTAATAACTGTCCCTGGCCCCATGGCTAATAACTGGTCCCTTGGCCCCCTGGCTAATAACTGGCCCCCTGGCTAATAACTGTCCCTGGCTAATAACTGGCCCCTGGACCCCTGGCTAATAACTGTCCCTGGCTAATAACTGTCCCTGGCTAAAAACTGTCCCTGCCTGGCTAATAACTGTCCCTGGCCCCCTGGCTAATAACTGGCCCCTGACTAATAACTGGCCCCTGGCTAATAACTGTCCCTGGCTAATAACTGTCCCTGCCTGGCTAATAACTGGCCCCTGGCTAATAACTGTCCCTGCCTGGCTAATAACTGGTCCCTTGGCCCCCTGGCTAATAACTGTCCCTGCCTGGCTAATAACTGGTCCCTTGGCCCCCTGGCTAATAACTGGCCCTGTCCCTGCCTGGCTAATAATTGTCCCTGGCCCCCTGGCTAATAACTGGCCCTGTCCCTGCCTGGCTAATAATTGTCCCTGGCCCCCTGGCTAATAACTGTCCCTGGCCCCCTGGCTAATAACTGTCCCTGGCCCCCTGGCTAATAACTGTCCCTGGCCCCCTGGCTAATAACTGTCCCTGGCCCCCTGGCTAATAACTGTCCCTGCCTGGCTAATAACTGTCCCTGTCCCTGCCTGGCTAATAACTGGTCCCTGGCCCCCTGGCTAATAACTGTCCCTGGCTAATAACTGTCCCTGGCCCCATGGCTAATAACTGGTCCCTTGGCCCCCTGGCTAATAACTGGCCCCTGGCTAATAACTGTCCCTGGCTAATAACTGGCCCCTGGACCCCTGGCTAATAACTGTCCCTGGCTAATAACTGTCCCTGGCTAATAACTGTCCCTGCCTGGCTAATAACTGTCCCTGGCCCCCTGGCTAATAACTGGCCCCTGACTAATAACTGGCCCCTGGCTAATAACTGTCCCTGGCTAATAACTGTCCCTGCCTGGCTAATAACTGTCCCTGGCCCCCTGGCTAATAACTGTCCCTGCCTGGCTAATAACTGGTCCCTTGGCCCCCTGGCTAATAACTGTCCCTGCCTGGCTAATAACTGGTCCCTTGGCCCCCTGGCTAATAACTGGCCCTGTCCCTGCCTGGCTAATAATTGTCCCTGGCCCGGCCTGGCTAATAACTGGCCCTGTCCCTGCCTGGCTAATAACTGTCCCTGGCCCCCTGGCTAATAACTGTCCCTGGCTAAAAACTGTCCCTGGCTAAAAACTGTCCCTGGCCCCCTGGCTAATAACTGTCCCTGTCCCGGCCTGGCTAATAACGGTCCCTGTCCCTGCCTGGCTAATAACTGAACCTGTCCCTGCCTGGCTAGTAACTGTCCCTGTCCCGGCCTGGCTAATAACTGGCCCTATCCCTGCCTGGCTAGTAACTGTCCCTGTCCCTGCCTGGCTAATAACTGGTCCCCTGGCTAGTAACTGGCCCTATCCCTGCCTGGCTAGTAACTGTCCCTGTCCCCCTGGCTGGCTAATAACTGGCCCCCTCCCTGCCTGGCTATTTACTGTCCCTGTCCCTGCCTGGCTAGTAACTGGCCCTGTCTCTGCCTGGCTAATAACTGGCCCTGTCTCTGCCTGGTAGTAACTGGCCCTGTCCCTGCTGGCTAATAACTGTCCTGTCCCTGCCTGGCTAGTAACTTGATGCCCTGCCTGGCTAATTACAGGGTAGGCCGTGTCTACCTACCAATTAATGGAGGATGGCCTTTTTATACCTACCTAATAGGGTCTATCATACGCCGTTTGGGGTACAATTACTATGTGGGGCACCAGAAGGGGCACTATTACTATTTGGGGCTCTATGGATGGGGAGTTTGTACAGAGTTGGGAATTGATAGGAAAGTGCTGGAAAAGAGTCTAAGATGTATTTGTGGTAAATTCTACAGGGACGAAGGCATCATGGAGGTTTGGGCCAGAAGAAGAAGAAAAGAAGAAGAGGACAACTCCCATCAGAGAGGACGTCTGCTGTGAGTCCCTGCTGTCAGGGGTAAGTTTACTTCTATGTTGAGTCAGTGCTCTATTCATGTGATGGTGACCTGACTACTGGGGATGTGATTGGTTGTAGGTTATATTGGTGCTTATGTAGTGTCAGTGTGGGCTTGTCCCTGATTGTAAAGCAAGTGCACACCTGACTCTGTGATGAGGGGTTTCTCTGCACCACTGTTTCTTGCTTGTGTTTAGGGGGCTCTCACACGGAGCGGTTTTGGTACATTTTTGATGCGTTTTTTTGTGCAGAAATGTATAGCATTAACTGCTCGGCCTCTCTGCACAAAATGCACCAAAAACACATCAAAAATGCACCAAAAACGCTCCGTGTGAAAGCAGCTTTATAATGTAGTTTATTTTAGAAAGTGTCGAGGTGCGAGAACAAGGGACATTTTGTAAGCAGCTATTGTATGTGGGCTGGTGGGGGCTCTGTGCCAGGGCTGATTTTTATTCCCAGTCCGGCCCTGCACAAACGTATCCTGATCTGGTCCAATCAGCATAGCCTAAGTGGCTGGTTAGATAAGGCAAGTTAGACTCAGCCCTCGAAACCCCAGTAGAAGAAAGTAAACAAATTTCCATTGAAACAATGCGTTTGGTTAGGTCTTTAGAAAAAAAACTAACGAAATGTAAATTTGTTTACTTCTACTGGGGTTTCAAGAGCCGAGTCTAACCTGCCTTACCTAACTAGCCAGTTAGGTTATGCTGATTGGACCAGATCAGGATACGTTTGTGGCTAATCTTCACCTACTAACCAGCTGTAGGAACCAGGACTTTTTCAAGCAAGGAGTTGCCAATACCATAGGTGTAACTTTAGGGGGTTACGGAGGGGACTTGTCCCCCTCACTTTTTAGGCACTTCAATAAAAAATCCATATGAAAGCATAAGAATACAGTAAGTGGGGAGAGCAGAGCACAGAGGAGGAATAAGTTAACCCTTTGCTTCTTGTATTTCTGGGGAACAAAGTAGGTAGCAGCCTCAAGTGTCAGTACAGAGTGAGAGCAATGCTGATTGGTAGAGCAGGAGTCAGCAAGGGCTGCTTCACCAATCAGAATGCTGCTCACAGTCCAGCACACTCTGGATCTGGGGCTGTATCTTTCCCTCCCATTGTATACCACTTTCCCTATGCTCAGTCCTCATCAGAGAAGAAGGGAAGCTCCTGCTGAATGCCAACTGCACCAGACTACAGGAGAAAGATAAGGAGGAGACAAGGGTGCCAGGCATTGTGTGTACATGTGAGTAGGGTATGTACTGTATATGTGACATGTGTATATATTGTACAGCCATGTGTCTAGCCATATCATTTCTTCCCTGCACCTAAGCGCCGGGGAAAATTAAAGTGAATGGGCTGGCCCCGCAGAATTTTAGGAGTGTGGACTGGCCAGTGCGTACTTCTAAAACACCCGGCCTATCGCAGTATGCCCCGCTATGTGTCATGTGAGCATACCCTAAGGTACGTTCACACGGAACATATAAATACTGATTCCGGGGCGGATTCAGTGGTGGATCTACCTCAGAACTGGCGTTCAATCCGACAGGAAACTGATTTACATTATACCCTATGTCATTTAGATGACACTGATTTTACATGAGTATTTTCGCCACATACTGTTGGCACCTACAAAGAATTCTTCGAGGTGTTTTATGCACTAACAGCACTAATGTATAGGAGGGAGAAATCTGTCCCGGGCAGTCTGGGTCATTTGTTCGTTGGAATTCTGCGCTTGCAATATCTGAATTTCCAACAAGCAAACGGCACTGTCAGTGCTGGAAAACCTTCATGTGAACCCTAAGTGTCGCTGTGTTCAATATATGTATATACACACAATTTCCAGAGTACCTTGTCTAATGTAGTCTCTGGGGTACAGTGTGTAATGTAATAATCTCTCAGGTATGGTGTAATATAATTTCTGTTGTACAGTGTATAATGTAATCTCTGGGGTACGGTCAATAATGCAGTAATCTCTGGGGTACAGTGTGTAATGTAGTAATCTTTGGGGTACAGTAAGTAATGTAATCTCTGGAGTACAGTGTGTAATGTAATCTCTCGTGTATGGTGTGTAATATAATCTCTGGGGTACAATGTGTAATGTAGTCATTTCTGGGGTACAGTGTAATGTAATCTCTGGGGTACAGTGAGTAATGTAATCTCTGTGGTAAGGTGTGTAATGTAGTAATTTCTAAGGTGCAGTTAGTAATGTAATTTCTGTGGCTACCATGTGTAACATAATTCATTTCTGGGATGCAGTGAGTGATGTCATTTCTGGAGTATGGTTTGCAATAAAATACATTTTGGGGTACAGTATGTATTATAAGTGATTCCTAGGGGAACAGTGAAATTGGGTTCTTTTATTTTCCTCATTCTGTTGTGTGTATAACAAATTTAATGGAGTAGTGATGGGGGATGGAAGGGGTTAAGAAGAATTTGCTGCATTGCACAACATCTTTTATTTCCATCTAGAGGGGGAAATATTATAGGTGGGCTGGTTCGGTTTCATTGCCAGGGCTGCTTTTTAGTCCCAGTCCAGCTCTAAACTTCAGTAATTAGAGAGCCACTCATAACCTTACGGATTGCACCAAAAGCTCACAGCGCTCCCTCAGACCTTCTAGCTGGGATAGAGGGAGACGCTTCACTGAAGTTAGAGGAGAGAAAGGAAGGGAGGGGAAGTTTAAGGGTAGGTGAGTGAAAGAGGGAGGGAGGGATAGGAAGATAGGGCATAAGAGGGACACTTGGTCCCACCCCCACTTTTTGAGCCCCTGGCCAATACCCCATTCCAAGTCCTCCTTTTAGTGACAAGGCATTTAGGGCCACATGTAAGAAAACTGTCTATTTCTAAAACTCAGTTTGTTGCCCATAGCAACCAATCTGAGCACCCTTTTCATTTCATATAGTGCTCTTGAAAAATGAAAGAGGGGGTACTTCCAGTTCTGGCGCCATCATGGAGTAACGTGGCTCCACGAGCTCCTGGCCTAGCGGGCATTACCGGGCAATCTTAAAACGGTCAAAGAAGCCTGAAGACCTTGGATAGTGTCCCCCGAGGTCAGAACACTGACGGAGCGAGCGGGCGAAATCTCGGGCTCCGGGACAGCAGCGGAAGTGCCGAACGGGCGGAAGCGCCCGACGAGAGGCCGCACGGGCTGAAGTGAGTGAGCAGGGAAGCCGACACCCTCCGCAGCAGCGCTCTATGTCCAGGCAGCACCAAGCACATATCTCTCTGCGCAGCTCACCGTGGACGCTGCAACCAGGAGTGGGTATAGCCCAGGTCAGTGCCGGAGTCGGAAGCGCGGACATAAAAGGCGCACAGGACCGTGGACATAAAAGAGGTAACGGGACTGTGACCAGCAGCGCAGCGGCGGCCTGATCTAAGGAGCGGACACTGCTAGAGACTGCGCTTGAAAATCCACGGCCGCACCAGCATTCTCCTACCCACCCATACTCCCCCCTGAATCGGCACCCATTGTGCGGGTGGCTCATAATAGTACTGCTATCTGGCCCACAGTTGCTGGTCTTGACGCTGCAGGAGGGACAGCCCCACTACCACCAATAACAGTCATAAATCCCATCCCTGGGCTAAGGGCTGTGATATAAATAACATTTGGCTGCCAATCGCAATAGGAGTAATCCGGGCAAGCACACAGACCCACCCTCTTTATACTCTAAGCCATTTAAGTGTCTGCAAATATATACTACCAAAGACCTCATACAGTGCTTCGGTGCTATCTGTCCCTCAGATCCATACTTCCTCCTTGAAAGGAGGGACGTGAGGATAACACTTAATCGAGTAAAGTTGCTCCAAGCTCTGCCCCCCCCCCTCCTCACTACGCCATTTCCTTAGTGCAGGGAAACATTTCTATACAAAATGGGGCACTCCAAGGCCACCACGCAGCAAGGAAAGGGAGAAAAATCACAAGTGTCTCCATCCCAGTAGCTGTGTGCCCAAAACACCCCAGAGGACTTTGATCCGTCATCTGACTGGGATATCTCAACACCTCCGGTTCAAGACATCAATCCTATATCGGGCACTATGACCTCTGTGACCGCCCATGACTCCAATTCCTCTGAAGTGTTACAGTCACAAATAGAGTTTCCTGGCTCCAATCTCAAAGCTTTGGCCGCTGAGGTCGCTAGACGCATTTCTGCTGACCTCCAAGCTTCATTGACCGCCACAGTAGAGAAAATATTTTTTTCAGGTCAAGTCCGACATCCAATCCCACAACAAGCGCCTCGACAGTCATGACACCCAGCTTCAGGAGTTACGAGAGGAGGCCGACAAAACACATACGCAGCTCCTAGATACCATCCATGAGAACAAGCGACTAACCGATAAACTAGAAGACCTCGAGAATCGTTCTAGAAGGAACAATTTGCGGGTAGTTGGTATTTCAGAAGCAATTCCTACAAGAGATTTAGTAGCTTTGTGCGAGCGGGACTTGCCGGAAGCCCTTGGCCTCAAGGGAACTTGTAAGGTAGAAAGGGCGCATCGCCTTCGTCCGGATTTGCGCAGCAGGGCAAGGGCTCAGCACACAGCAGACATGCCGGAGCAGTTACAGGAAAGACCTCGCCAGGTTATTGTGAAATACCTGGATTTCACGGATAAGGTCGCAATTCTCAAGGCTTTCAGACAATTAAAGAGAGACTTGACCTTCAAGGGCCGGAGGGTGTTGATCTTCGAAGATTTTTCGGCTGACGTTGTTAGGAAGCGTAGGGCATTTTCACCCATTTGCTCGGCCTTATTTAAAAAACATGTGAAATTCGCGCTACTATATCCAGCAATACTAAAAGTCTTTCATGAGAACGGCAATATTCCACCTTTCCGTCACCCGTAGAAGCAAAGGTCTTTCTGGATCGGCTACGAGCACCAAAACCTAGACCATCCTCCCCACCGATTCCTGAGAGACCCTCGCCCCCCTCTAGGTTCCACCTTTTGCCTGCCGACAACTCTGACTCTGATGAGGAAGAAGCCCACGCAGCTCAAGCCATGACTCTGAAAGAACAGAGGAAGCGCTCTGCCTCCAAGCTAGGGGACTGAGGCTGGGGCATGATTAAGAAAGGAGCCAGACCGGCTCTACAACGGTCACTTAGATCAGCTTGGTCCGTCATCTGACCACGTTTTATACATGTTTCATATGTGTTCATTATTGTATAGGCTTAATTTAACTTTTGGCCTGCTTCGCTAGTGATATTAGGAGTGGTATTTTTCAGATATACGAACTCTCCTCGATGGTTCTTCCACCAGGGACCGCAGTATCTCCTTTGCTTCTTCCCTAGATTATGAATATTATATCTTGGAACGTTAAAGGCCTTCGTTCCCTGGGCAAACGTGTCATGGTCTTAAGACATCTGAAATGGCTAAAGGTGGACATCGCCCTCCTACAGGAGACTCATCTAGCCAAAGAGGATTTTGACCGCATGCGGCGCCTGTGGGTGGGACAGGTATTTGGCTCTCCGGCAGTCAACAATAAGGCAGGGGTACTGATTCTAATAGGAAAAGGCTATAACTGTCAGGTACTGCACCACGAGAATGACCAAGACGGGAGGTGGGCTCATATCCAGATTCAATGGGGGGAGGACCTTCTCTCCATTCACAATGTTTATGGTCCGAACTCAGAGAGAGTCTCTGGTCACAAAGTGGTTGGAGGGGATTTTAATTTGGTCATGTCCTAGACAGAGGACAGAAAGAGGGAGGTAAGGGGTGTCACAGGGTCGGGAACGAGAACACCGATACTCTCTTCCTTCGCAAACACCTTAGACGTGGTTGATGGGTAGCGGGTTCTGATCCCTGATGGGAGAGAGTACACACATTATTCGCACCCCCACAACTCGTGGTCTAGGACTGACTACAATAATTTCCTAGGTTCCCCATCAGAAGCCCTTAAACTTAAATGGGTGACAGCTAAGAAAGAGTACGAGGCTTGGGTGGAGAGAAGAGAGCAATTTAAAAAGTCCCGCTCTGACGCTCATTTCTTCCGATTTGGCAACAAACCGGGTAAGCTCCTGGCAAAGCTCGCTAGGGGCCCCCGCCCTCCTGTCTCGGTGCCGACCTTGAAGTCACCGGAGGGAGTTCTTAAAAGAAAGGGGGAGGAAGTTCTGGAGATACTGCGCTCTTTTTATCAGAATCTATATGCAGATGAACACCTTGATGATCAAAGGTCAAAAGAATGGTTGAGCAAGATTGATCTTCCAGGCCTCTCGGCGGAGGAGATGGGGACGTTAGGTGCCCCAATAGAATTGGCAGAACTTGAGGTGGCAATCTCAAAATTGCAGAATAATAAATCCCCAGGCCCAGATGGCTTTACGGGGGAATTTTTTTAAATCTTTGAAAACACAGATAGCCCCTACACTCCAAACCCTGTTTAACTCCTATCTATTGGGATCACCTATCCCCAAGGAAATGAATACTGCCCATATCAAGATTCTACCGAAAGAAGGTAAAGACCCCCTCCTGCCTTCCTCCTATAGGCCCATCTCCCTGATAAACGTCGATCTCAAGCTCCTAGCAAAAATCATGGCAGACCGCCTAGCCCCGTTTATCTCTAGATTAATAGGATCACATCAGGTGGGCTTTGTCCAGGGGAAATCAGCGGTTATGAATGTAAGAAAAGTTCTTAAAAAAAGTTCTTAAAAAAGTTCTCCTTGTCCTTGATGAAGTCAGGAGAAACCCCCAAGCACATGCTACCTCGGCCTTGATAACCATAGATACAGAAAAGGCGTTTGATAGCGTTGACTGGGGGTGGCTGGGGGTCCTGGACAAAATCAATCTGCATGGCCCCTACAGAACCTTCCTTTCGGCACTTTACCAAACGCCAAAGGCCAGAATATGCCTACCGGGTTTCCTCTCGCAGCCCTTTTTGTTAGCCAGAGGTACTAGACAGGGATGCCCTCTTTCCCCCTTCCTATTTAATCTAGCTGTAGAACCCTTGGCTAGGTTCCTGATATCGTCTAACACATTATAAGGAATCACTATTAGAAACCAAGAATTGAAGTTGGCACTATTCGCCGACGATGTCATTTTCTTTTTAGGACATCCTGAGAGAGACGCGCCCTCCCTGTTACGTCTCCTGAAGGTCTTTAGAGACTGTTCGGGTTTCAAAATTAATGAGACGAAGTCAGAAATATTGAGCCTCGCATCCGCAACCTTCCCACAACTTGCAGGTTTTGACTGCCCGCTATCAATTGCCAAAAAATCCATCAAATATTTAGGGATTGCTATAGGTAAATTCCCAGAGTCCCTCTACCACTTGAACTACACCCCCCCCCCCCACCCCTCATACTGAAGATTATTAGGCCGTGTTCACACGGCTTATTCACGGCGGATTTGTGCGCCGTATTGAGCGCACAAATCCGCCGTGAATACGGGGCGGGGGGTGGGGGGACGCGGCCGGGGGCCCCGGCCCATAGACAATGCATTGTTTATGGAGCGTACGCGCCGTAAAAAATGTGCATTTTCCACTTTCTCCCCCGCGGCGGATTTGCCGGCGGGGAGGAGCGACGGAATCCCTGTTCTCTATGAGAGCAGTGGATTCCCGTAATGACTCCGACGGATTGGCGCCTATTGAAGCGAAAAATCCGGCGCGGAATACGGGGGCAATTGTCGGCAAATAAGCCGTGTGAACGGGCCCTTAGAGAACTGCGCAGATGGGCGGGTCTCCCTCTTCATTATTGGCAAGATGCCACTTAATACGCATGGTTAGCTTCCCCAAATTGTTATATCCTCTTCAGACAATTCCTCTCTTTCTGAAGCACTCAGATATCAAAATTCTGATATCTAATTTCACCAGATTTATATGGGCACTAAAGAGACCTAGGATTGCCATATCAAAATTAATGTTACCTAGGAGGTGCGGGGGAGTAAATCTCCCTGACATTCGCAAATATAATCTTGCATGTCTATTTAGGCACTGTGCAGATTGGATAAAGCAAACCTCATATCACCTGAACTTCGAGTTGGAGGCGTGTCTAGCGCCCATGGGATCTCGCAGCTCTTTTGCTACGAGATATTCCAGAACATTCGAAAAACATAGGTCATGTAAAACTGAATGAGGGTACGATAGCGACCTGGAGGGCCTGTCGGAAATTGTTTCAATTGCCGGCTATTTTGAGCAAGCATATGCCCATCCTGGGACATCCCGAGTTCAGACAGGGTGTAGGGAATGCTCACCTCAATTTATGGCGAGATAGGGGCATAGTAAACGTAGGTTCCCTCCTAATTAAGAGACGGAACGGTACTTGCAACCTTTTGACATTTTTGGAGACACAGGTTAAATACCATATTCCCAACTCGCACTTTTTGACTTATGGCCAGGTTGTTAGTTTTTTTAAAAAGAGAGTTGTCGCCTCAACACGGAATGTATGCCTAACCTTTTGACCCCTGTCCTCGGTCGGTCTCAAGCCACCACTCACTTCTAGCATATTATAGTCAGCTGAGAAACTAGACAAGCAAAGCTGGGAGGGGAAGGTGTTTAGCAACTGGGAGAAACTGTTTCCAGACATTGATATCTCATTATCTATACTGAAGGGTTGGAGGCAAACATGTAAGGCAGTTGTCAATGAAAGATGGCGAGAAACGCATTTCAAGTTTATACATCGGGTCATTTTTGGGTTTAACATACCTCCTCATCCCCTTGCCCCTAATCGCATTCTGGCCTGACCTAAATGTAATCAACCCAAGACTGACTTGATACACAGTATGTGGTCTTGCCCAAAGTCCCAGACCTTCTGGAACGCCCTTGTATTAGCCTTGACAACTACAGGAGAATTTGAGCTCCCCCCTATGCCCGCAGCGTTGTTGTTTCATGATCTACCAGAGGGATCAAATCACCAAGCCCTCTTGCAGATTATTCTATTAGCAGCAAAAAGATCTCTGTTGTCCAGGTAGCTCGAGAAGGAGACACCCTCCATGAATGATGTTCTGTCTCAGGTAAAACACTATCTACTCATGGATCGGCTGGAGACCGAAGTGAACAAGTTATCCCAAACGGAAAATTTTTTTGCAAAGTGGACTCCATTAATAAAAGCCTTTCTAGATAGGGATGAGATCAAAACCTTGGTGTTCCCGTTTAGACTAAGTGGTATTTAGAGGGAGAGCTGGCTGGATCGCTAGGGGCACTTCAGCTCTAGAAGGGAGCGCATCTCTTTGGAGCATCCTGGGGAACGAAGATAATATATGCAAAGCTACATGTAGATATAATCGGGTTGATTTTATTGCTGAAAATATTAACACATTGTCCTTGGTGGAAAAGTTAAAAAGTTATTATTGTTATTATTATTATTGTTACGCTTCTATACTACTCAATGGAACTACTATTACTTACTGTCATAATGGGACTTGATGGTATATCTACCTTGCCCAGCTTAGCTAGGAAATCTAGAATTTTGGCCCGACTCTTAGGGCGACATGTATGAACGGGCTTTTCGCCTGTTTTTGAGAGTAAACTGCGCCTCCCAGATCGAATCCCCCTGTCAGACGCAAGGGATGCGGTGATAGGCGCAGCGTTCGCCACTTTCAGCTGCGCCCTGCATGAAGGGGCGGGCAATGGGCGCGGTGTGGGCGCGGTGTAGGCGTTTCGGGGCGGGACGCGGCGCGCTTGAAAACTCCGAGGCATGTACGATCGCGGCTCGCCAAAGCGCTGCGCCATGCAGCGCTCTGCAGCTCCGCCAAGCAGACCTAGTTTATTTTGGTCTAAATGCTCCGGCGGCGGTGAAGTGAAGCAAGAACGGAACATGAGAGGAAGCATACAGAAGATCACAACAGAAATCTCGGCACTCAGCTCCATGCCGCATGGAGTATGATTCCAAAAAAATCGCCTTTATAAAGGAGGAAAACATTCTCAGAAAAGAGCTCAACCTCAAAAATAAAAAATATTTAAAAAAAAAATACTTTCCAAAAATCTAGAACGGTGCAATATCAAGAATCGCTCCTATTCTGATTGGTCAATTCTCCTCCATAGCTTATAATGGGTCTTTGTCGCTCCTATTCTGATTGGCTGGTTTATGCCGACCAATCAGAATAGCATACTGATTTTGAATTACTGTATTTCCCGGCAATTCTTTCTATTGCAATTCCCGATGTAGCGCCGGTCTCAGCGACAAACGCATTGTTCGGGATTTAATTGATTTATGTTTATAGAAGGTTTCAGCTCTTTTTCAGAGAATATTTTACAACTAATAAAAATTATTTTTATCATCATACTCCATGCCGCACGGCGCTGAGTGCCGAGATTTCAGTGCGCCGATCTCTCCATAGACTACAATGGGAGAAGTAGCTCGCGCTCTGATTGGCTGGGATAGCCAAGCCCCCGCTAGCTCAACCAATCAGCTCTTTTCTGCATTTTTACTGTATTTTGAACTGTCCCGCCTTTGATTTTGATTGGTTCAAACTTCTCCATAGGCTATAATGGGTCCCTGTCGCTCCTATTCTGATTGGCCGAGATAGCCAAGCCCCCGCTAGCTCAGCCAATCAGCTCTTTTCTGCATTTTTACTGTATTTTGAACTGTCCCGCCTTTGATTTTGATTGGTTCAAACTTCTCCATAGGCTATAATGGTTCACTGTCGCTCCTATTCTGATTGGCCGGTTTCTGCCGACCAATGAGAATAGCTTTCAGAATTTGAATTACTGTATTTCCCGGCAATTTCCAAGATCCAAATTCTTGAATTAGGATATTGGAAAGTGATTTTGTTTTATGTATTTTTTATTTTTGAGGTTTGAGCTCTTTTTCTGAGAAAGTTGAACACCTTTATAAAGGCGATTTTTGATTCATACTCCGCACCGACATGTGGAATTATTTCTCGCTGTTCTCCAGCCTGTCTCGCATCGGAACAGATTTTCGGCGCAGTCCCTTCTGCGCCTAAGTCCCGCACTGTGCCCATGTCCCCGCACTGTGCCCCACACACTGGCGAGGCGCAGGGAACTTTTCCCCGCATGTATGAGCGCACCTCCTCGGACGGCGAATCATAGGCGCAGCGCCGCACTGCGCCCATGTCCCCGCACTGCGCCCCCCAATAAAAAGATGTTTAAAAAAAATAAAAAAAATGAAAGGGGCGCTATGATTGCTTGATTTCGGCAACAAAGTGAGTTTTGGACCTGGACAGTTTTCATAGATGTGGCTCCAAGTCTTTGGAGAGTTGTGCCTCCAGATCTTTGTACCTGTCAAAGCTCCACAATGTCTTTCCTGTAAACTAGTGCCCAGAACTGTCCACAATATTCCATGTGTGGTCTATCCAGTGACTTGTATAATGGAAGAATGATGTTCTCATCATCTGCATCTATTAATAATTTTTTGGGTACTTTTGCATATCCATTTGATTTAGCGACCTGTCATGGGTAGCGCCACAACACAGTTGTTGGGCGCACTAGTGCCCCCCTCTTCTATGTCGCTGCCAGGACAAGTGGCACCGTGGTCCGCACTCGAGTCTGTGAGCGTACTCATGCTCCGGTCCAAAACTCACCTCTCCATGCTCCTGCTTCTCTGTGTGTCTGCTGGCCGGTGAGCAAATCCCTGCTCCCTAGGGCACAAGTGCGCCAGCTCAATGAAATTCAAAGGGCCCGCGTCCAGGTAACTGGTTAATTGCCGAGCGCTGACACTACATATTCTGGCCACTCCTTTCCTGTCTTGCTGGATCTATTTTGTGCCTAGGCCAGTAGAGAAAGCATTCTACTGTGTGTCCTGTCTCTACCATGTACCAAACCTCTGTCCACTGATCACGTTTTGCCTGCTTCCTGCCCTGACCTCTTTACCTGTCCCCGACTATGAGATTGCCTGCCAAATCTGTACCATGCTGCACCCCAGCTGCCATCATAAGCAAGTCGTGTCAGGGACTTTATAGTTTCCCGCCACAGCAAGTCCAACCTACCGTGCGGTAGGCTCTAGTGAAAATTGGGACCTACTTGGGGTATGTTCACACGACGTTTTGTATCCGTTTTTTACCAGAAAAGAAACTGCATCCAAACGGCATCCAAAAAACTTACCCAAAAACACAGCTGCAGATGCTTTTTTGGATGCGTTTTGCACGCGTTTTTGGATGTGTTTTTCGGATCATTTTTTCAATATATATACACAGTATACTCTAGATAAAATGCAAAGAACTTGAGACTATTCATAAATGATACCATCGACAGAGGTTGTAGTTTGAAAAGGTAGAATCTTTAGTGTAATATACTAAATCGGATCCTAGAGATCTCATTTGATCTAGAAGAACTGATTGAACTTTTGTAACCTAATGACCTACATTTTCACTTAGAGTGTAAAGTGATTAAGTAGTAGTGTAAGAGGAAGCCCAATAGAGGGCCCTACCAGCATTTTACATGTGTTTCAGATGAAGCCCAATAGAGGGCACTTCCAGCATTTTACATGTGTTTAATCTTATAAATCACTTTTTATATGTATTGAATGATATAAAAGCAGTTTTTTTCATATAGAATGGGTGCTTATAGAAGTTTTTACTAATAACTTTATTAATGTTTTAGATAGTTTATTATAGAATGTTGAGTGGTTTTAGTATTATACTAAATATATATAAAAGTCAATACATATAAAAAGTGATTTATAAGATTAAACAAATGTAAAATGCTGGAATTGCCCTCTATTGGGCGTCATCTGAAACACATGTAAAATGCTGAAAGCACCTTCTATTGGGCTTCATCTGAAACACATGTAAAATGTTGGAAGCGCCCTCTATCGGGCTTCATCTGAAACACATGTAAAAATCTCTTACAGCGCCCTCTATTAGGCTTCCTCTGAAACACATGTAAAATGCTGTTAGCTCCTTCTCTTGGGTCATTAGGTTACTAAAGTTCAAACAGTTCTTCTAGATCAAATGAGACCTCTAGGGCCGATTAAGTGTATTACACTTCAAATTTTAATCCACTGCGTTTTTCAGATGCGCTTTTCGTATCAAAAGCACATCCAAAACGTACCCAAAAGTGTGTTGTGCTTTTGGATCCGTTTTTCAGACTCCAAACATGCACCCCATTGTTTCCTATGGGGATTTCACTTGTGTAAAACACAAGTAGAATTGACATGTCAATTCTTAAAATGGATCCGAAAAACGCATTGAAAAGATGCAAGCAAACACGCAGCAGCGATCACTCGTCTGAACGGAGATGCGTGTTTTACATTGAAACCAATGTAAATCACACTGCACATCGTTAGATACGTTTTTTGGATTCATTTTGGGTCCGAAAAACGGATCAAAAAACGAATCTGAAAAACGTTGTGTGAACATACCCTCAGACTCCACTCACTGCTTGTGGTGGTCCAGAGGATCCTAACCGTGACCCATTTGTTCCGAGGCTGTTTTTTTGTGATGCATTATAGGCTTTAAATTAGAGATACATTTTAGTTCATACAATCCTTACTTGTGAAAAATATCAAAATGTCGTGAAAATGTGAAAAAATTTGCCATTCTCAAAGTTCAAAAATATCTGTGTGTAAGACAGCTACACCACACAAAATTACATTATAACTAGCATCTACCATATGTCTTATGCTTGCAAACATTTTTAAATGTCTTTTTAAAAAAAAAAAAAATTAGGGGGCTCAGAAATTTAGAAGAATTTTTCATATTCTCAAGAAAATTTGCAGCACAATTTTTTTTTAGGGGCCCATATGTTAGATGCCCCCAAAAATGACTCCATCTTAAAATATGTTCCCCTTAAAGTATTCAAAACAGCATTAGGAAGTTTGTTAACCATTTAGGTGTTTTACAGAAATTAAAGCAAAGTGGAGGTAAAATTTAAAAATCTCACCTTTTTTGCAGATTTTCAATCGATTATGTACTGGATCACGGTAGATGTGACAAGGGAAATACAACTCAACATTGATTCCCCCAATTCTGACATTTTTAGAGATATCCTATATATGCGCTATTCGGCTTAACCACAAGCCTCAGCATAGGAGGAGCACCTATCGGACTCTGGGGTCTCATTTTCATTACGCTTCTCTTCAGGCTCCATTTCAGGTTTTGGGACATCTTAAAGGGGTTGTCTCACTACATTGATTCATCTTACCTCAGTCCTGTTTTCTTGGTTTCATTTTGAATTCAGGGGCGTGTTTACTGGCTTCCACTAGGCTGCAGTAGAAGCCAGGTCTGTAGCTATAGCAACCAGTGCTGGCAGCCTATCAAGAGAGATCAAACAGGTCTGTAGCTATAGCAACCTGAAGATCTGATGCACCCCATACAAGAGGGGATATCTAGGAATAGGTAGGATACTGTTAATGGACATATATTGTAAAGTGACTTGTTTTTGCAAGAACTTTAACATAAAAAGCAATCCTTGTAGTGAGACAACCCTTTTAAGTTGCTAAACTTAATAAACACCCCTGAAAAGACCCTATATTGTAAACTACACCCCTTAAGGAATATATCCAGGGTTGCAGTAAGTATATCGAACCCACTGGTGATTCATTGACTTTTTTAGGATTAGGCTGTGAAAATTTTTTGAGAACAATCTGCAATTTTAGCTGAAGATCTTAATGCTGGAAAAAAAGCATAGCAAAATGTATTACACCATTTCTTCCAAGTTCAGCAATACCCTACATGTGGGTGTAAACTATGTACAAGAGAGGGAGCGCTATTTGGGGTTTGGAATGCAGATTTTGGTGGGTGCCATGTCACATTTACAAAGTCCCCAAAGTACCAGAACAGGTGAAATCTTCCCATAGTCCCCACATTTTGGATTCCGCACCCCTCGGGGATCTCATCTAGGGGTATATTGTGCTTTTTGGGCGCACAGGCGTTCCCTAGTTTTTTAGCATTGGGCCATGAAAATGGGGGTAAGAAAATGCAGTTCTGCCGTTGTTTTTTTGGTTGTGTGTTGTTTTTGCTACATTTTTACAGTGTTCGCCATGCGGTAAAACTGACAGGATAAATTTACTATGCTGTTGGTACAATTACAACAACATCAATTTTATATAGGTTTTTTTTTATGTTTTACTACTTTTACACAATAGGAATCTGTAAAAAACTGCATTTTTATGTCGTCATAGGCTGGCAGCCATAACTTTTTTATTTTTCTCTAAATGGAGCTGATTAAGGGCTTGTTGTTTGTGGGATGAGATGACATGTTCATTGGTATCATTAAGGGGGTCATATGACTCTTTGATCGCTTTTTATCAACAATGTTGTGATGAGGAATGAACAAAATACAGAAATCCTGGTTGTAAAACATGTTAGTTTTACTCTGTGGGGTGACAATTTTTTTTTAAGTGTTTTTTGTGTAAATCTTCCAGGTCATCATGGCAACCATCAGCACCCCACGATCACGCTGTAGTATAAGTTACATAATATCTTTGTTTTGCAGGTCAGTAAATTGATGTAACTTTCATTATGTTTTATTATTTGAAAAAAATCTTTAATTTGCATTGCAGCTCCATTTACTGAGGCCCCCAATTTTTTTTTACTGTCTACGAACCTGTAGGGTGGGTGTGGGGCATTGTTTTTTCCCCACAATTACCAATACCCTCACAACTACCATTACTTTTTTATTTTTCTGTCTGCATAGACATATGAATAGACTGTAAGCCCTCGCGGGCAGGGCCCTCTCTCCCTCTGTACTAGCTGTTAGTTATTGTCACTTTTGTACTTGTTTGACCTACGTTATGTATATAACCCCCCTCGAATATACAGCACCCTTGAACTAAGGGCGCTCTAAAATAAATAATAATAATAATATGAGGGCTTGTTTATTGCGAGACTAGACAAACTTTTCAATGCTGCCATTATATGTTATGCTACCATCACATAAAATGTATTTGGAAATCAAAAATGTTCTAAGTGGAGAGTAATGTGAAAAAAAACGTAATTGTAATCTTTGCACGGATTTTGAAGTAGTGGAGATCACGGTTCGGTATAACTGACATATCTACTGTATATACTGCAGGTCAATACAATTCCCATGATATCAAATATGTAAGGTTTTTGTTATGTTTAAAGGGGTTTTCTCACTACAAAGATTAACTTTCAAAATAAAGGGACAGTGAAATGAAGACTTTTTCTAAAAACATGGGTCAATAGATTTTACTTAATTTACTTGGTAACTTTTCAAAGTGGGCATCAGAGATTTGAAGGTGTGGTGCACGTAGCAAAAATTTGCATCACCATGCCCTCTTGGTGGAGAGCCACACTCCCTTCACAAAAAGTCACGCCCACTCTACCTAGCTGTGTAACGGCTCTGGAAGAAAGCTAAATTAGGGTTTTGGCATCATCCAGCTTTCCAAGAGATTGGATAGCCTATTCAGCATCCAGAAGAGCTGGGAGATACCGCCAAACTGTGCCTGAACCTAAACCATCACACTACTACCAATATTTCCACCATACAGTGATTATACAGTGGTAGGTACAAGTGCACACAGGCTTTACAGACATTTAAGTGACTACAGTGCAATTACATCTAGGGACTCACCAGAGACATCTTCCATGACTGGAATTTTTCTTTTTCCCTTTTCTACTCCACCTGTCCAGACCACCATGATGACTTCTCCTGGCCACGACTCGTCCCTGCAAAATTTACCACACAAATATCTTAGAATTGTATTTTTTTCAGCACTTCCCTACCTGTGACCAAACTCCACATGGGGTGATAGGTGGGGAGGTTATGGTGTGATGGGTGGGGAGAATATGGGGTGATAGATGCAGGTAGAAAGGTTATGGGGTGATAGATGGAGTGACAGGTGGAGGGGAGAGGACTATGGGGTAATAAGTGGAGAGGTTATGGGGTGATGGGGGGGTTGTATTTTGTGTTGGCACTAGGATGCATAACACAATGGTGGTGAGGGGTGGGAGAGAGGAGTACAGAGCACAGCTTACAATCTCCTCGGGAGGGTCATAGGACCATCCCCCGGAAGACTGTGCTGTGGCTATGGTCGGTACCCCCCAGAATCATATTGTGCAAGTTGAACTCTGTACTCTACACCCCTAGAAGATCAGCCACAGGAATGACCTTTAGGGGGTGCAGGAGATGAAGTTTAGTACTATAATTTTTTAAAGTCATTATATTTATACAGGTTTAACCTTTGGACTATGTCGGACTCATTGGATTATGTCAGACCAACGTTGGATTGATTTATTTAATAAAATAGTTAAAGAGGGGTGCAGCCGGGGAGTGTTTATTTAAATAAAAGGTTTTTTGTGCAATTTGGGCCACATGTATGAAAACGGTTTAGGTCTAAAACTCACTTTTCTGCTCATAGGTTACTTTGTGTCTGTTCTTTTTCCATTTAATTTCAGTTTTAGTAATTGAGGCATCTGACAGACTCTTATATGATTGGCCGAGAGCGGGGACGTCTGTTATCTGATTGGCTGAGAGCGGGATGTCTGTTATCTGATTGGCCGAGAGCGGGGACGTCTGTTATCTGATTGGCTGAGAGCGGGGACGTCTGTTATCTGATTGGCTGAGAGCGGGAACGTCTTATCTGATTGGCCGAGAGCGGGGACATCTGTTATCTGATTGGCCGAGAACGGGGAAGTCTGTTATCTGATTAACTGAGAGCAGGGACATCTGTTATCTGATTAGCTGAGAGCAGGGACATCTGTTACCTGATTAGCCGAGAGCGGGGACGTCTGTTATCTGATTAGCTGAGAGCGGGGATATCTGTTATCTGATTAGCCGAGAGCGGGGACCTCTGTTATCTGATTGGCTTCACTTAATATAAGGTACATGTGCTGTGAGGACTGAAAAGCATGGCTTTATTTGTATTCTTGTTAGAGATATCAATCTCCTGCACTGTCAGAGGTTCCCTAGAAGATGAATATGCTAATCACTGCTATAGAACCACACACAGTCCGAGGAGACAGAGTGAGTGCAAAACTGCTAAAACTCATTGAAACAGGGTGTTGAGAAAACCCCTTTAAGTACTTTTAAGAAAAAGAAAACAATCTCTATGTCCTAAATTTCTGCAGCAGCTCCATTTTCTGCAAACAATAACTTTTTTGTTCCTACCTATAGACCTAAGTGAGTGCTCGTTTTTTGTGGGCTGAATTGTAGTTTTTGTAGCGATCATATTGGGATAAGTGCAACTTTTTATAATTTTTGTTCCAATTTTTGGGGTTGTGAAATTACAAAAAAAAACACCTTAATTTTGGTATTGCAATTTTTTTTCTTCTGTAGCGTTCACTGTACAGGATAAATGACATTATTTTTAATAGACTGGAATTTTACAGATGTGCTAATACCAATTATCTGTACATGTTTTTTCTTTAAATTTTTTTTTATACTTTTAAGATGGCAAAAAGGGTGTGGGGTGATTTAAACTTTTTTTTTTCTAAACTTTTTTTATTATTATTTTACTTGTAGTTCCCCTATGGTACCTGACCACTAGGGGGTGCAACACAGAAAGGTGTACAAAGATGGTGATCCTATTGCATACTGCCCAAAAAAAATTCTCAAATTAAGAAAAAATAAAAAGTTGAAAACGCCTAAACCGACAAACAAAATAATAAAAACTGGAAAAAGTTACACATAATTGGTATCGGTGTGTTCGTAATAGTTTGCTCTATTAAAAAACATAATTTATCCTGTACAGTGAACACCACAGAAAAAAATTACCATCTGTAATATTTTTTTTTTCTGGTCATTTCATGTTCCCAAAAACTGTAATATAAAGTGATCAAAAGTCACACGTGTTCCTAAATGGTTAGAATAAAACTGCAATTCAACCTGCAAAACCAGAGCCCTCGCTCCGGTCCATAAACGGACAAACAAAAATTGGTCTCAGAAAATGGCGCTTAAGCACAAATATATATAGAAAATATATAAAATCTTATTCTTTCTGAAAGTAGTAAAACATAATAAAAACTCTACACATTTGGTATCACCGACCTGCAAAATACAGAAAACACATTTATGCCGAACAGTGGACTCCATAAATATGAAACCCCCACAAAAATGACGCAATTGAATTATTTTTTTTACATTCCACCCCACAAAGTACATTACATGGTTCGGTCAATGGTACATTTTGTCCCGCAAGAATCAAGCTCTCAAATATCTATGGAGACAGAAAAATAAAACTGGTGTGGCCCCTGGAAGGCGAGGAGGAAAAACCCAACGTGACACAAACAAAAATTACTGAGACAAGAACGAGTGCAGCCGTGCACCAACACCATACACTGTGTAATATTAACAAGAAAATTAGGGTAAGAAAATGCCCACAGTGTCACTGTATAAGACAGATATAGAAAAACAGATATGAGATAGATAAATAGATAATAGATAGATATAGATAGATAGATACAATGATTGATTGATAGATAGATACAATGATTGATAGATAGATACAATGAGGGATAGATAGATAGATAGATAGATAGATAGATAGATAGATAGATACAATGAAGGATAGATAGATAGATAGATAGATAGATAGATAGATAGATAGATATAATGAGGGATAGATAGATATAATGAGTGATTGATAGATAGAATGAGGGATAGATAGATAGATAGATAGATAGATAGATAGATAGAATGAGGGATAGATAGATAGAATGAGGGATAGATAGATAGAATAAGGATAGATAGATAGATAGATAGATAGATAGATAGATAGATAGAATGAAGGATAGATAGATGGATAGATAGATAGATAGATAGATAGATAGATAGATAGATATATATGAGATAGATATGAGATAGATCATACATGCCAACTCTCCCGCTTTTGTCGGGGGGGTCCCGCTATTTGGGGTCCCCCCCACCCTCCCGGGAGAGCGGGCATTCCTCCCGCCGCCAGCAGGCAGCGGGGGTTCTTTCGATGGCCGCGGCAGAGAGTAGCGCTGGTGCGCTACTCTTGCGCCGCCGGGCTGCTCCTACAGGCGGGTGAAGCGCCCGCAGCGGCCGCCTCACCCGCCCGGAGTCTCGCTGTGCAGGGAGGAGGCAGGAGGAATCGCTCCCTCCTCTCCCTGTATGTCCGGCGCTGTGCGCGCCGTACATACAGGTCAGCGGCGCAGGGGAAGTGACGCGCGGCTGCACTCACTCCCCTGCGTCACTGAGGAGATCGGCCGGGAGGTGTCCGGAGCTGCAGGAGCCCGGTGAGGTAAGTGGATTTTATTATTTTATTTTTATCAACTATAGGGGGCTCTACGGCT
>JAODAL010018970.1:0-73279 GCA_025379985.1 Phyllomedusa bahiana | reverse complement strand
CCCCGCTGCGGATGCTGTAGGTCCCATGCCAAGCAGAGCAGCGATGCCATGCAGAAGCCATGCGGCACCTGGAGCCCTACCTCACATTCAGCCGACCGGACATCGGTGGCTGCAGCACGGCAGGAGCCCTGTGCAGCATCTCCAGACAAAAAACCCAAAAACCCTGAAAGAAAAACCTCCCTCCTCAAAAGGGACCCCCCACAGTTTCCTGTAGGCTCTCCCAGAACTTTTTTCAATGTAGCCATCTCCCTGGGCCCCATACTTTTGGGGGGGCCATACTGTATACCCCCCCCCTCAATCATTAGTGAGTTTTTAACCTTTTCTTTGCTGGGGCTACGGGACCCTGTCCCCCTGCATCTCCTCTGGGGTCGACGATCCAGCAAGGGATCACACAGCCTCCCTATTAAGACCCAAAGGGAGAAACACAAGGGACGTCCCCCCTTTTTCCCTGACAACCCAGAACGCCTTTTTTTTCACTGGGACCATGCAGGGGGAGAAACAGGGCCAAACCCGGCTGAAGAGGGACCCGGGGGCCCCTATTGAATTCCTCCTAAGGCAAAGGATACTTTGGTTAAGGGGCGTTGTTAACCCCCATCCTCTTTTCTTGGGAAGAGACTTCCATATAGATGGGGGTTCCTTTGTCTAATTGTCGACAAAAGCGAGAGGGTTTTACCTGTTCTCCTGGGATGTCCTGCATTTCTAAGGGCCCTCAGTTACAGAAAAATTTCCCTTGTCGGACGGGGGCCCCCCCTTATTTCCAAGGGGGGGTAAAGGGAGAACCCCTTTTCCCATGGGGGTTTTCTCATCCTAACATTGTGAGGCCCCCTTCAAAAGAACCCCTGGACCCAGGCGCCCAGTGAAAATCGGTTTTCTACAAGTTAAAAACAACACTCCACTGGATGCGACCTGAGGAACTTGTACCAATCCTTTTCTGGTGCCTGTCATTCCGCCTTCCAGCTGCCTCCTTGCGGAGGTGATTGCTGATTCTACCCCCTAGCCACGTGACTGACCAGACTCATAATGTCCTTTCTCCTATATGTTATCTCCCTATTTTGTTATTTTCCCCTATGGTATACCATTTTATTTTATTTTGTATTGTCCAGTTTATGTTACCATGTTTTGACAGTTTGGAGGCTTAGGAGCTGTTTCAGAACATGCCTGTTTTTACTCGTTCCCCCTTAGTAGGGCTGGGCGCTCTGCTTGGTCGATTTCTGATCGTATATTGATTATTCTTTTTCTCTGCCCCCCCCTTTTTTTTCTTTTTTTTTTCTCTCTCTCTTCTTTCCCCTCCCCCTTCTGGCGGGCCCCGGGGTGGTGTGCAACTCATTTGTGTACTCTTCCATTTTCTTAAATGGGGTATCTTAATCTAGTTTCCTATAATGCTCAGGGTCTCAATTAGAAATGGCCGAAGTTCTCAAAAATTCGATTCGTTGACTTTGCCGAATTTCCCGACAACATTAGTTTTGGTCCAAATTACTTCGGGACGCATCGCGTTAAAAAAACAGCTATTTCCAGGCTGCACAGAGCCTGCAGGGTGCTGTAGAATGTTGTGCCATGCTTAATATGCCAGAGGGGTGCTTGTTTGTCTTCATAACAATGTGTGTTTTATTTGACACGCATATGACTGCCGCCGCTCTTTGCAATCGTTAACTATAAAAATCCCTGGATCTTTAAGGGCGGGCAAGAAAATGACAAAAAACTGCAAGCGGGGATGTTGCTGATAAATTCATGGCAGCGAATTAAGCTGGAAAAAAAACAAGCTGAGGCTCAGGCGGACAAAATCAGTGACCATAAGTGTGGAGGTGATGGGGCAAGCAGCCACGCAGGCCATGAGGTCCAAGAGTGGCACAATGACATTTGGAGGTGGCAAAAAACAGGAGTAGCGCCAACAGAATGGCACAATGACACGTGTGTAGGTTACGGGCAGCAGCACAGCAGCAGCATGAGATCAGACAGTGGCACAATCGACATTCCTGGAGGTGGCCAAAAATATCAGGCGTAGGGCCACAGAGTGGCACAATGACCCAGTGTGGAGGTCCATCGGCAGCCGCCAAGCAAGCAGCATGAGGTAGAACAGTGTCACCATAACAGAGTGTGGAGGTCACGGCAAGCCAGCCAAAGAGCCAGCTTGAGGTCAGCCAGTGGCACAATGGACAGAGAGTGGATGGTCCGGCAGCCGCCCACAAGCCAGCAGCATGAGGTCAGGCAGTAGGCACAATGACATATGGAGGTGGCAGCAGCTGAGGTCAGAGAGTGGCACAACTGACACAGTGTGGAGGTCACGGCAGCAGCCACAGCAGCAGCATGAGGTCAGACATGTGGCACAATGACAATTCTGGAGGTGGCAAAACATGTTTAGTACGCCACAGGGGGTTTTGGCCACAAAGACAGAGAGTGGAGGTCATGGCAGCACGCAGATGAGGGTTGAGTGGCACATGCACAGTGTGGAGGGCACCGGCAGCAGCCACAGCAAGCAGCATCGAGGTCATAGAGTCACACATGAACAGTGTGGAGGGCACAGCAACAACAGAGTAGCAGCATGACGGTCTGAGGTGGCACCAATGACCGAGAGTGGAATGGTGGCACAAACCAGGGGGTAGGCACAGCAGTGGCACAATTGAATAGAGAGTGGGGAGGGTCGCTCGGCCGCAGCAGCAGCATGAGGTCAGAGAGTGGACACATGACACAGCTTGTTGGAGGACACACGGGAGCAGCCACAGCAGCTGCATGAGGTCAGACAGTTGGCACATTGACATTCTGGAGTTGGCTAAACAGTTTAGAAGGCCACAGAGTGGCACAATGACAGAGAGAGGAGGTCATGGAGAAGCAGCATGAGTTCAGAGAGTGGCAAAATGACACAGTGTGGAGGTCAAGGACGCAGCCACAGCAGCAGCATGAGGTAGACAGTGGCCCATAACAGAGTGTGGAGGTCACAGGCAGCAAGCCCTACAGCAGCAGATGAGGATCAGCCTAGTGGCACATAAGACATGAGTGTGGAGGTCACGGCAGCCTCACCAGCAGCAGCATGAGGTCAGGCAGATGGCACAATGACATTATGAGGTGCAAGCAGCATGAGTGTCAGAGAGTGGCACAATGACACAGTGTGGAGGTCACCGGCAGCAGCCACAGAGCAGCATGAGGTCAGACGTGGTCACAATGACATCTGGAGGTCGGCCAAAAACTGTAGTCGCCACAGAGTTGGCCAATGACAGAGAGTGGACGGTCACGGCCGCGCAGCCAGCATGAGGTCAGAGAGAGTGGCAAAAGACACAGTGAGGAGGGCACGGGAGCAGCGACAGGCAGCAGGCATGGGTCATAGAGGTCACACAATGACACAGGTTGGAGGAGGGACAGCTTCAACAGCAGTAGCAGCATGAGGTCAGACGAGTGGCACAATTACCGTGTGTGGAGGTCGTGCACCAACAGGGGCTAGGCTACAGAGTGGCACAACTGAGAGAGAGTGGAGGTCACGGCGAGCAGCAGCATGAGGTCAAGAGAGTGACAATGACAAGTGTGCGAGGACACGGCAGGCACCACGGCAGCCAGCATGAGGTCAGAACTAGTGGCACAATGACATTTGGAGTTGGTAAACAGTAGACAGGCCACATGAGTCGGCACAATGACAGAGAGTGGAGTCATGGCGAGACAGCAGCATGAGGTCACGAGGAGAGTGGCAAAATGGGAAACAGTGTGGAGGTCAATGGCAGGCCAGCCCACAGCAGCAGCATGAGGCTCAGACAGTGGCCACCATAAAAGAGTGTGGAGGGTACGGACAGCAGCACAGCAGCAGCATGGGAGGTCAGCCAGTGGCACACAAATGACAGAGTGTGGAGGTCACGGCAGCCCACCACAGCAGCAGCTGAGGTCAGGCCGTGGCACCAATGGACATTTGGATGCGTGGCCGCAGCATGAGGTCAGAGAGTGCCAAAATGCCACAGTGTGGGAGGTCGGCGCACGCTCACAGCAGCACATGAGTTCAGACAGTGGCACAATGACATTTGGAGGGTGGCAAAACAGTAGCTACGCCCACAGAGGGGCACAATGACACGGAGTGGAGGTCACAGGGCAGCAGCAGCATGAGGTCAGGAGAGTGGCACAATGACACAGTAGTTGGAAGGGCACGGCAGCGCACAGCCGGCTAGCATGAGGTCATAGAGTCCACACAATGACACAGTGTGGCGGGCACCAGCATTCAACAGCAGAAGTAGCGCATGAGGTCAGAGAGTGGACAAATGGACGAAGTGTGGAGGGTGGCCACCAAACAGGGGTAGGCCACAGAGTGGCACAATGAAAGAGAGTGGAGGTCACGGCAGCGCAGATGAGGTCAGACGAGGTGGCACATGGACACAGTGTTGGAGGACAGGCAGCAGCCACAGCTTGCAGCATCGAGGTCAGGACAGTGGCACAATGACATTTGGAGTTGGTAAAACAGTATAGAAGGCCACAGAGTGCACAATGACAGAGAGTGGAGTTCATGGCAGCAAGCAGGCATGAGGTCTAGAGAGTGGGCAAAATGACACAGTGTGCGAGGTCCAAGCAAGGCAGCTCACAGCAGCAGCATTGAGGTCAGACAGTGGCACAATGACATTTCTGGAGAGGTGGCAAAACAGTAGTAGGCACGAGTGGCACAATGACAGAGAGAGGAAAGTCACGGGTAGCAGCTGCATGAGGTCAGAGGTGCACAATGACACCAGTGTGGAGGGCACGACAGAAAAAACAGCCACAGAGCAGCATGACGTCAGACAGTGGCCATGATAGAGTGTGGAGGTCAAGCAGCAGCCACAGCAGCAGCATGAGGCCAGAGCAGTGGCACCAATGGACACAGTGTGGAGGTCACGTCGGATCAAACCAGCCAAGCAAGGCCGCAGCGTGAGGTCAGTGAGTGAGCACAATGACAGAGTGTGGAGGTGGCAAAACAGAAGAAGTAGGCCACAGAGTGGCACCAATGACAGAGAGTGGAGATCACTGCAGCAGCAGCATGAGGTCGAGAGTGGCACATTGACAACGGTGTATTGTGGAGGGCAATGCAGCAGCCACAGGCGCAGCATGAGGTCAGGGGACAGATGGCACTATGGACATTCTGGAGGTGGCAAAACAGTAGTACGCCACAGAGTGGCACAATGACAGAGAGTGGGGGTCACGGCAGCAGCAGCATGAGGTCAGAGAGTGGAACAATGACAGAGTGTGGAGGGAACGGCAGCAGCCACAGCAGCAGCATGAGGTCAGGCAGTGGCAAAAATGGACATTCTGGGAGGTGGCAAAACAGGAGTAGGCCCACGACACTCACAATGACACAGTGTGGGGGCCATTCGGAAGCAGGCACAGCAGCAGCATGAGGTCAGACAAGGGCACAATGACTATCTTCTGGAGGTGGTTAAAAACAGTATTAGGCACTGAGTGGCACAATCACAGAGAGTGGAGGTCATCGGGACAGCAGTAGCCCCCCCCCATGAGGTCAGAGGAGTGGCACAATGAAACAGTGTGGAGGTCAAGGCAGCAGCAACAGCAGGCAGCATCATGAGGTCAGACAAGTAGCAAAATGGGGACAATTGGGAGGACGTGTGGCAAAACAGGTAGTCGGCCACAGGATCTCCCAATGACACAGTGTGGAGGACACGGCAGCGGCCACAGCAGCAGCATGAGATCAGACAGTGGCACAATGACTTTCTGGAGTTGGTAAACAGTAGAAGGCCACAGAAGTGGCACAATGACAGAGAGTGGGAAGTCACGGGCAAGCAGCAGCATGAGGTCAGAGGGAGGCACAATGACCACAATTGGAGGTCAAGGCTGCAGCCAAGCAGCAGCATGAGAGTCAGACAGTGGCACAATGACATTTGGAGGTGGCCAAAACAGCAGTAGGACAGAGCGTGGCATAATGACAGAGAGTGGAAGTCACCGCGGCTGCAGCCAGCATGAGGCAGAGAGTGGCACAATGGACACAGTGTGGAGGGCCGATCGCAGCCACAGCAGCAGCATGAGGTCAGACCAGTGGCACAATGATAGAGTGTGGAGTACGGCACAGCAGCTCACAGCAGCAAGCATGAGGCCAGAAGAGTGGCCACAATGAATGTTGTGGAGAGGTCACAGCATCAACAGCGCCGCAGCATCGAGGTCAAGAGAGTGGCACAATGGACAGAGTGTGGAGGTTGTGGACAACAGAAGTAGGGCCACAGAGAGAGCACATGACAGAGAGTGGAGATCATGCAGCAGCAGCATGGGTGCAGAGAGTGACACAATGACACGGTTGTGGAGGCCACGGCAGCAGACACAGCCGCAAGCTCATGAGGTTTCAGACAGTTGGCCAACAATGACTTCTGGATGGTGGCGCAAAACAGCTAGTAGGCCACAGAGTGGACAATGACAGAGAGTGGGGGTCACGGCCAGCAGCAGCATGAGGCAGAGAGTTGACACAATGGACAGAGTGTGGAGAGGAAGGGCAAGCAGCCCACAGGTCAGCAGCATGAGGTCAGGCTAGTGGCAAAATTACATTCTGGAGGTGGCAAAAACAGAGGTAGTACGCCACAGACTCTCACAAACTGCACAGTGTTGGAGGGCATGGCAGCAGCCACAGCAGCGCATGAGGTCAGTCAGTGGCACAATGGACATTTCTGGAGGGTGGTTTAAAAATTTTAAAACAGTATTAGTGCACAGAGTGGCACAATCACAGAGAGTGGAGGTCACGGGAGCAGCAGCATGGGGGGGGGAGGGGGGGGGGGGGGGTGGGGGGGGGTTTTTCAGAGACGTGGCACAATGACACAGTTGTGGAGGGCACAGGCAGCAGCCCAGCAGCATAGATGAGGTCAGACAGGTGGCACAATGGACGCATGTGGAGGTCACGGCAGCAGCCACAGCCGCAGCATGAGGTAGAGAGTGGCATATGGACACCAGTGTGGGAGGTCACGGCATCACAAGCAGCAGCAGCATGAGGTAGAGAGTGGCACATGACAGAGTGTGGAGGGGGTATGGCACAATCAGGAGTAGGCCACGCAGAGTGGCACAAATGCAGAGGGAGTGGCGGTCAAAGCAGCAGGAGCAATGAGGTCAGAGAAGTGGACAATGGACACAGTGTGGAGATGGACATCAGCAGCCACAGCCAGCAGATGAGGTCAGACAGTGGGCCAATGAATCTGGAGGGTGGCAAAACTGTAAGTAGGCCACAGAGTGGCACAATGACAGAGGACGTTGGAAAGATCACGGCAGCAGCAGCATGAGGTCAGAGAGGGGCACCATGACACAGTGTGGAGGGCAGGGCAGCAGCACACAGCAGCAGCATGAGTCAAGCAGGGGCACAATGACATTCTGCGGATGTGGCCAAAAACAGTAGTAGGCCTCAGAGTGGCACAATGACAGAGACGTGGAGGTCATGGCAGCAGCAGCATGAGGTCAGAGAGTGGGAACAATGACACTGTGTGGAGGTCACGGCAACAGCACGCAATGCAGCATGAGGTCAGGACAGTAACACAATGACATTCCCGGAGGTGTGCACAGCATAAAACAGTAGTACGCCCACAAGAGTGGTACAATGACAGAGAGTGGAGGTCATCGCAGCCAGCAGAATGAGGTCGAGAGTGCCACACTGGAACAGTGTTGGAAGGGCAAGGCGTAGACCAGACGCAGCATTGAGGTACATGAAGTGGCACAATGCATTCTGGAGTGTGGCAAAACAAGTAGTAGGCCACAGAGTGGCACAATGACACTGAGTGGAGGTCACGGGAACAGCAGCAGCATGAGGTCACAGAGGTGGCCACAATGGACGCCATACGTTGTCTCTGTTGCAACGCCTCGTCCTGAACGATCTGCGGTGCCATGAGTAGCGAGGAGATCTGGACCTGGGAGATGATGGCAACGGAGAAATCAGTTCCTCTCTGCAGACGTGGTGTGGAGTCTTGACCTGGGTGCAATCAGCATGCGTGCCAATGGCCCGCTGCTGATGCTGTTGCTCGGCAGCAGGATGGATCCACCACATCTGAGCCATGTTTCTCCAGGCCAACGGAACATGGTGACGCTGCATGTGTTGAAGCAGGGCCGTGGGTGCCACCGTTAGTCCCTGGCCACGCTTCACCTTCGACCACCAGATTCTACATATACCCTATTCGGGCTCCTCCGGATTGTATTAGCAAAGAATCTGCCACACGCCGTGTATTGATTTTACGACCAACGCTCCGCACTGAGTGAATACTACACTGCTGCCTGCTGAGCCTCTGCCGCTACTTTCTTTGACCTGCCGGAAGCGGGTTCTCTACCCGTGGCGCTTGGCTCCCAACCTCCACATCTGCTACCCTGCTGACTCACGGGCCCACACACAACCATTGCTAGCTGACGCCTGCTGTCTGACGCGCACATGCCTGACGCCCTATTCCATGGACGATGAAGAAGCCCCTTGCTTTCACCCCGGCTCCCAAGTGCGGTCTGCTACATCACTCCCTCTATTGGTGTTCATCGTTCATGATGTCCCCATATCGGTCTTGGATATGCAGGAGGCTGGACCCTCTCACAACATGACTCCCGTGCCTCTCAACTTCTATCCTTGCCGCCTCTGCAAGAAGCAGGGGATATAGCCCCATTTCTTTGCTGCCAAGTAGCTGCTGGACTGCCCTCCCTCAAAGTGTTCATCGGCTATATAGTGGCGCTGAGTGCCAGACCACTAGTAGCTTCTGGCTGAGGGAACGGTTGGGACAGGAGGCGGGGGTTGAGGACAGGTGAAGGGCCGCTGACCCACTCCTGGGCATTCCAACTAAAGGGTTGTGTCTGACGTTCCCACAGACTCTTGGCTGGGGTTGTCAAGATGTAATTGGGAGGAAGTGGTATCGGACGTAGTAACCATCACGAACCATTGGGTTGGCTGAACAACACACGGCCGCCTAATGACAGCGGGAGTTTGTGGGCACCTCACGAGTGAACCCCTGCTGCGACCCCCCCTTGCTGTGCTGCGACCGGGCCTGCTCCAGGAATATTTGTGCCACGGGCCCCCCAAAGGTAAGGCCTTCCCCCCTCTGTCTGACATATTTTGTTCAAAAAATGTAAGACACTTTTTGATGAAGATATTGTATATGATAAATACACACCCTGTATTTGACTCCAAATGAACCCACTAAAAGTTGGTCCCCCTTGGATATAAATTGCACTCCACAAATGGGCAGGAAAAATTTACTTGTATGTCCCTTTTAAAAACACTGTGTATTTTACTGAATATAAAACACAAACGGGCTTAACCCCTTACCCCCCCGGAGCCCCCAGTTTTGGCCTCTCTGACGAGCCCCCTTTTTTAAAAATCGTCAGTGCCCTTTTTATTGAGAATAATTTTTTGAACTTTAACCAAACCATGTGATCAGAATTTTTCCCCCGGGACACATTGTGCTTTAAAATAGTAAGAAATTTGGTACAAAAAATGCTTTTTATTTGTGAAAAATATCAAAGTATCGTGAAAAAATTTGAAAAATTTACCAATTTCAAACTTTCAAAAATTTTCTGCATGTAAGACAGAAAAAATTTTCCACTCAAAATGTTTTTAATACTTTTTTACCAAGTCGCTTATTTTAGCATTTTTTTTTTAAAATGTTTTTTTTTTTTTTAACGACATTAGGGGGTTTAAAAAAATTAGTAGTAATTTTCAAATTTTCAAAAAAAATTGCAATATACTTTTTTTTAGGGCCCCTTTTAGTTCTAACGTGCTTTGATGCCCTGTATGTTAGATCCCCCAAAAATGACCTAATCTAAAAATACAACCCTTAAGTATTCAAAAACCGCATTTTAGGAATTTTATTAACCCATTAGGTGTTTCACGGGAAATTTAAAGCAAAGTGGAAGTAAAATTTCAAAATTTCTTTTTTTTTTGCAGATTTCAATTTTTTTCCTTATTCACAAGAAATACGGTAAATTGATCAGGGAAATGCAACTTAATATTGATTCCCCCCAGATTCTGCTTTTTTCAGAGATATCCCATTTGGCCCTAGTGCATTATTTTCCCAAACCACAAGCCCAAAATAGGAGGAGCACCTACGGGACTCTGGGTCTCTTTTCATTAGATTTTATTTAGGGGCTTTTCAGGTTTGCGGACCCCTAAGGTGCTAAAACTTAATAAGGCCCCAAAAATACCCCCATATTAAAAAACTACACCCCTTAAGGAATATATACAGGGGTGTAGTGATATATCGCCCCCACAGGTTTTCACAAAATTTTTTTAGCGTTAGGCGTAAAAAAAAATAAATTTTTTTTTCCAATATCTCAATTTTAGCTGAAAATTTTTTAATTTTTACAAGGCATCCGGAAAAAAAAAAGGCCCCAAAACTTTTTACGCATTTTTCCCAAGTTCGCATCCGTAAAAGTGGGTGTAAAACTGCGTTGGGCGCAGGGCAGGGCGTATAAGGAGGGAGCGCTTTTTTCTTTTGGAGCGAAATTTTTTGGGGGGGCCCCCATGCCCGCATTTACAAGCCCCAAATACCAAACAGGTGAAACTTCCCCAAACCCACCCCATTTTGGTTCAGCAGCTCTTTAGATTCATTAGGTGTTATTGTGCATTTAGGGTGCCCAGGGTTTACAAATTTTATTTTTTTTGCATTGGGCTAGGGAAAAATAGGGAAAAACGCATTTCCCATTTTTTTTTTTGGGCTTCAATTTTACAGCGTTCGCCGTGCATATAAATGAAGGAAATCTTTACTAGGGGTGGGTACAATTGCAATGATAAAATTTTATATAGTTTTTTTATTTTTATTACTTTTACAAAATAGAAAAGGTCTATAAAAAAATTGGTTTTTTATTTTGTCCTTTTCTGATACCAAACATTTTCAGTTTTCTTTATGAGCTGATTTGGGGGCCTTTTTTTTTTGTGGGATGTTTTAAAACGTTTTTATTAGTCCCATTATGGGGGGCATATCCGCTTTGATCCTTTTTTTAAAGGGTTTTTGTGAGCATTTTGAACAAAATACAACTTTTCCGGGAGTGTTTTTTTTTTTTTTTTATGCGGTCACCGTTCAGTATAGTGACATGCAGTTTTAAATCCGGGTCGATATGATTACAGCATCCCCAATTTTATTTTTTTATGTTTTACGCTTTTTACACAAAAAAACACTTTTCTTCAAAAAGGAAAACACTTTTTTTTGCATCGCCATAGTCTGAGAGCCGTAACTGTTTTACTATTCTGTGTAGGGAGGGTAGGGGCTTGTTTTTTGGGGATGGTTGACGTTTTTATTGGTATCATTTTTGGGGGAAAAGATTTTTTGATCATTTTAAACCCGTTTTTGGAAGGCATGAAAAAAATACTAAAACCCTAGTAGTGTTTTTTATTTTTTTTTTTAAACCAGCGCTCCCCAGCAGATCCAGCCAGTTATCTTTCTCTCGGGTCGAAAAGTTACGGCGTCCCCTTTTTATGTAGTTTTTTTTTTTTTGGGAACATTTTAAAAAAAAAAAAGTTTTTTATTTTTTTTTAAAATATATTTATGCACGCTGTTTTTGGGAAGCCAAACTTTTTTATTTTCCGTATACAAGACGGGAAGGACTTTTTTTTTTGCGGGATTAACTGTTTTATTTTTTAAATTTTGGTATAACTTTGGCATTTATAGGGTTTTTTGATCGCTTTTTTTTCCATTTTTGTGTGCAGGATGTAAAAAAAATCGCAATCTGTGATGTTTCCTTTTTTTTTTTTTTAAAAAGCGTTCACCTAGGGGTTTTTAATTAACATGACAATTTTAGGGTGGGCCCTTTACGCACACGGGGATACCAAAAAGGTACTTTATTTATTTTTTGTCTTTTTTGGGGCGATTGGCGTTTGTAAAGGGGGGAAAAGGGCAGTGTCAGGGTTTTAATTTTTATTTTTTGGTTTTTTTTTATTTTTTTATCTTTTTTTTTTTACTTTTTTCACTTTTTTTACTTTTCCCAGTGAGGATTTTTAACAGAAATCCCACTGGGGAACAGCAATCATTAGATTGCTGTTTAAGAGGCGATCTGTGCACAGCGTTACTACTGTGCAAGGTCGCCATGGCAACTAGTGACACCATGCCCACAATGCTTGTGGGCAGGTGACTCACCCGACTCCCGGATCTTTCAGAAACATCCGGGGAGCCGGAGGAGACAGGCAAGCGGATCTTGCCGCTGCCTGCCGTTGTAGCAGAGGGAGCTCATCCTCCTGCCGCGCCTTCATTATTGCGGCCATGCGGGGTGCGGTAATGAGGTTTTTTTTCCCGCGGCCGGCTCACTCCGCCGGGGGTAGGGGCATGAAACCAGAGTAATTTACCCCTGTTTATGTCGCGTCGGGGCGGGCCCCCCCAAAAAACCCCCCGATCGCCGGGCGTATGCATACTCCCCTTTGGGGAAGTCACTTTCCCCCCCAGGGGCGTAGCTAACCCCCAATTTCGGGGGAAGGGTTAATTACCCTTCGATATAATTTTGCTCAGGCAAAATTGCCTTTGGGCGTGAAAAAAAAAACGTTTCTTTTAGTGACCACAACAGCAGAACAAAAGCTTAATTAAAACCCGGATCTAAATTGCGCAAAAAAAAATGAGCAACCAAAAATTACCGCTTTGTAGCGTGTTAAAAGGCGTTATTTTACGGTACACATCAACAAAAAAAATGTAATTAACCTTCTATTAAAATTTTGTACAGGCAAAATTGCTTCCTTTGGCGGGGAAAAAGAACGTTTCTTTAGGACCACATCAGAGAACAACGCTTAATTAACCCCTGAATTAAATTTTCGCAAAAAAAATATGCTGCAACAATTACCAGCTTTTGTAGCGTTTTACTATGGGTGTATTTTTACTAAGAACAACAAAAAACTTGTAATTAACCCTTTGTTATGAATTATGCACAGGGAAAATTTCTTTTGGGGGTTAAAAAGGGAAAGTTTTCTTTATGACCACAAAAGCAAACAACCTTAAATTTAACCCCGGTCTAATTCGCAAAAAAAAGACAACCAAAAAAAAGTGGTTTTGGATTGTAAAAAAGCTGTTTCTTTAAATGAATACAACAGGAACAGGGTTAATAACCCCTTTGGGTATTCAATGTGCAAAACTGAGAATAGCATTTTAAAAATTTTTTGCAGCTGCATTGGACGCACACTGGACCAGTTCCAAAATCCCACAAAACAACTTAGAAAAGTAAAGAAAGCACTCTGAACAAGCTTGATACCCCCAAAAAAACGCTGTATAAAAGTGATTTCTTTAGCGAAAAATCATAACAGCCGCAGCAGCAACCCCCCCTACTCGTATGTGAGAGCGGTATGAGCTCCCCGCGTCCGCCCAGATTTTTGTGCGGTGACATCACGAACCCGAAAAGGGCCCCCTGATTGGGTCAGTCTGCACTGTCTGTAGGGGTACCCCTTCTTCCCCCCCGGCTCTTTTCCCCATGTAACGCCATGTGCTCGCAGCCAAATTTTTTCAATTAAAAACAACTTCGCCCGCGAATTTCCCCAAACTTCACTTCGTTCAGAATCAAAGTTTTCCTGAAATTAAAGATTCCACTTCGTTAGAATCAATTCGCCCATCTCTAGTCTCAATATGCCCCAAAAACATGCCCAAATCCTATCTTAGTTCCACCGTCAAAAAGCACATATTGTCTGTTTTCAATAATCCCATTTTAAGTCCAGCAATGCTCCTAGAATCAAAGATAGATACTATATCCAATGGCACTTTGCCAAATACCCGCACTCCAAAAGTGGGGGGTAGCCATCGCCATTCATGAATTTCTACCGCACCAGATGATACAGTCTATTGCAGATAATGAGGCCAGGTACCTAATCCTAATATTTACCATCAATGGGCACATTTTCACGATAGCGAACACATATGCCCCCAATCAGGGCCAGATTTCCTTCTTGCTGAAAGTTCTTGATAAGTTACACACCTGTGGGCACTATTTTGTTTTGTGGAGATTTTAACCTTACGCTTGACCCAACCTTAGATAATTCCACTGGATGCTCGTTCTCAGCAATTAAGAAGGTCAAAAGAGCTCTCCTACAGTTGCAATTAGTAAATGGTTGGCGACTTCAACATCCGTCACACAGGGATTACACTTTTTACTGTCCCCCTCATGACTCATACAGTCGTATCGACTACATACTGCTCCAACATCACGCTATCTCATGGATGTGATCCTCCTCTATAGGGAGTATTCTATGGTCTGACCATGCACAGGTGTCTATTTCTCTTCATCTCCCTTTCTTGTTTACAAAAGCAAGATCTTGGAGGCTAAATGAGTCTACTGGACTACTGGACTCCGTATGCCTAGCAGATCTGAACACTTCCTATCAGATCATGAGCACGACCCAACAGCACCCATTTTCAAATGGAAGGCCCTTAAATGCGTCCTGAGGGGCGTCTTAATTAAGCACGGAAGCTGTCTTAAGAAGGCCCACTCTACAGCTCTTATAAAGGCCTTCAGAAAGTGGCGTCTTTAGAGGTAATACATAAACAAGCTCTCTCTAAGAGTGTTTTACAAGATCTCTTGGTGGCCGGCTGGAAGTACGCCGTCTTTTCGAAGTCTCCTGGGGCAAGCTTCTCCAGCTTTGCCGAAGCACTTTCTACGAATATGGAAACAAGAGCGGACGTCTTTTAGCCAGGGCCACAAAGGAGAAATTAGCTCAGTCTTTTATCCCTAGTATAAAGACACACTCCGGCCAGACAGTACACATCACTGAGGACATTCTACTCCCTTCTGACCATCCTTCACCTTCTCAATCCAAACTCAAACCCTCTTCCCCCTTTCAGGCACTCCCAGCTAAAGCCATTCAGGCCATGGAGGGGCTCTTTTCTGCGGCAGAATTGGAGGCTGTCATTAAAGATCTTACTAAATAAAGAAAGGAAGAGCGCTGGACCTGACGGTTTTACGGGTGTATTTTTTAAGGCCCTCTTACCCTCCCTCTCCCTTGCTATGCTTGAAGCTTTTAATAATATTTCAGTCTCTTCTCCATTTCCTGGAGAAGAGGCATATATCTTGGTTCTCCCCAAAGCGGGCAAGGACCCTCAGGCTTGTGGGAGCTATAGGCCCATCTTTAGAATTCGGACCTCAAAGTGTATGCCAAACTATTAGCTAACTGTCTGAACCCTTATCTTTCTACTTTAATTTACCCGGACCAAGTGGGTTTTGTTCCCGGGAGGGAAGCCTGGGACAACACCCTAAAGACCTTGGATATTATCCAATATGCCCATCTGCGCGGGGAGCCCCTGATGATCCTGTCGCTCGATGCAGAGAAAGCATTCAACAGAATCTCATGGGAATCCCTGTCCGCTACTTTGGGACATATTGGATTGTCCCATGTTTTACAGAAAAGATTCTTGCACTGTATCAAAACCCATCAGCCAAGGTCAAGATTAATGGTTCCTTGTCTGACACTTTCACGATACACAGTGGGACTAGGCAAGGCTGTCCCTTATCTCCCTTATTATACGTCCTGATTATGGAACATCTGTTACATTCCATATGATCCAATCTGGACATCAGGGGGATAGTATTTGGGGATCGGGAGTTTTAATGTTCAGCCTTTGCTGACGATTTCCTAATATACCTTACGAATCCCTTAATATGGCTGCCCTCCTTGATGTCAGAACTGGTGTTCTTTACTAAGTAGTCTAACTACAAAATCAACTACTCTAAGTCTGAAGCCCTTAATTTCTCCCTTGATCAGGCAACAGTTACCTCTCTCAAAGCCAATTTTTCATTCTCCTGGCCATCAGATAGTATTTCTTATCTAGGCACCAAAATTCCCCTAATTAGACAAATGTTGAAGGGATGGTGCCACAAAGATTTCTCTTGGTTCAGGAGAATGAATATTATAAAAATGTCCATTATCCCCAAACTTTTGTACCTCTTCCAGACTATTCTGATTTCCATTCCCGCATCCTTCTGGGCCAAGGTTCAGTGCTGTTTTAAGGAATTAATTTGGCGTTCTAGCCGCCAAAGAATTTGAAGAGATTTGCTGTCTAGGCCCAGACACTCATTTCTCTTCCCTGTGCACGGAGCTCTGTATTCTCTGAACCTCGACATTTTTCCTTTACCACTCTCCACACTCTGGCCAGAATACAGAAACCTAGATCCTCCGAGACGTTATTGGATCTCACTGGGCCGTTGTACCCAATCCTGCATTCCCCCCGGGCAAATCGGTTAATTCGTTTCTGGGCAGCTCCAAATTATCACCTATCTTAATATCCCATATCTAGGAAAGGAGACGCTTGCCCCCCTTATCGGGTATTTTGATAGACCTGTCCCACTCCCTCAGGAACCATTTTGAATTTCTCCAACTTCAGAACTTTTTCAGCTCCATCATTGGAAACATACATTTTGGCAAGAAACTTTCTCCCTTTGAGAATCTCTGTGTCAAGCCCACTCTACCACTACATCTTATTTTTTTAATTTATCAGTGGCTTATCTACTCGGATAACAACCCTCTTCCTACATATTGTGCAGCTTGGGAGAGAGAACTCAAGCAGACATTCTCCGAGGTGCAATGGCATAAATGCTTTTTTCTCACACATAAAGCAGTTCTTGCATGCAAAGCCCAGAAAACAAGCTTTAAGATCTTAGCCAGGTGGTATAGGGTACCAATCCTGCTCCACAAGTGGTATCCCAACTTTCCGGACACTTGCTGGCGCTGCAACAAGGAGTTAGGTACTATGTCCGATATATGGTGGGGTTGCCTGGTTCTGAGAGACTTCTGGGAGAGGGTTTTACAGGCTATCCTAGACTGCACTAATGCCCATGTCCCAGATACCCCGGAGGCTACACTTTTGTTTATGTTCAGCTGCTCCTAGGCCTTTTACAAAAAATCTCTAATTAGACACCTCCTTCGGGCTGCAAAGATAGTTATCTCTCAATATTAGAGTGGATAGCTGAGGTGACTTCAACCTCTCGCATGGAAGAACTGATCGCATGTTCCCCTGAAGATACAAAGAGGGTTCTGAACACGTGGGGACCCTGGAATACATATCAGTCCTCTTCCGAATTCAGGGCCTTATCAGGTTAGTGAGGGCATTAGACACCACTAGTTTCCCCTTAGCAGTTAATTAGTAATCTTTGTTTCCTACACGATTGCGCCCCCCCTGAGACCCGCTGTACAGACTTCCCCTCCCTACTTCCCCTCCCCCCCCTTTTTTTTCATCCCCTCTATTCCCCCTCCCGCCCCCTTTTTTTTCTTTCTTTTTTCTTCTTCTTCTATCTTTGGTTGTGTTTCCTCTATGGTTCCTTGTTACAACAGCCTTAATAATTTTCTATTGGCAAAATGTGGTGCCTCCGGTCAGTATGCCTTCTTTTCTCTTCCATTAGGGAACAAACGATCCTGACCAGGATCTTTGATCCCAGGCCGAGTTAGGCACACATCACAATCATGGCCTGCCTGGTTGTGATTTTGATACTTTAGCATTGTTGTTTTTTATTTCGTTGTAGCCATGTTTGAGGACTGCGTCCTTCTCACTATTGTTTTATATCTTTGTTGACTGTTATTGTCACTTATCAAAATGTTATACGGTGTAATAAATACATTTTTTAGAAAAATCTATATGGGAAAAAAAAAACTGTAGAGTCCTAAGACTTTATTTGTTGCCCATTGCTACCAATCAGAGCTCCACTTTCATTTCATACAGTGCTCTGAAAAAACGAAAGGGGCGCTCTGATTGGTTGCTAAGGACAACAAAGAAAGTCTTAGTCCTAGACAATTTTCATACATGTCCCCCAAAGATTCTTTAAAACAACCTAGCTGGTCTCCAATGATTTCCCTCAGGCTTAATGTGTCGGTCTGTTTGTTTTTTTTTTTTTTTCCTCTTTTCTTTTTTTTTTTGCATGCCCTGAGATTCTTAGCACTAGAACTATGGACTTGCTTATTTACCTTTTAGACAATATTACATTAATAATGCAACAGTAGGAAATTTATAAAAATGCAGAAATGTTAAGGTTATCTGAATTCAGTGGCTCCAAAGCTTCTTCAGGCCAAGGAATGCCAAACCAGTTTAGCTGCAGAAGTTTCTCTCATTCAATATATTGATAGCATCCTGACAGATACCTGTGTTTGGATTATCCTTGGTTATATCATCTTTGTTGATTGCAAATGGCCACCATGGTCATGTAGTTCATTATCAAAATGAACATGTCAACACTGATAGAAAAATCATAGGTGGCATAAGCTTTTTACAGATGTGCCATCTTTTAAAACATTTTTTATTGTAAACACAACCAAAATCCCCATCAACCTTTACCTGATGCACATGTAAGAGAAGAGGACACAGGCTACTAAAGGGAACGAATGAAGCAATGAGGTCAAATAGTGAGAAAGATTATGTCTCTACTGGCTACCCATTCCAGTCAACTGTCCCTATAATAGAATAGCATCACTAGAAATCAGACCATGGAACACCACATAAACCTAGGCTGGGAAACACTATCTTATGACTGTGTCCATATTCTGTGTTCAAAATCTGTAGTTAAATGGTTGGGTTTAGCATTATGTTTTTGGTGACAACATTTGTTATTTTGTTCCACTGATTCCTGGGAGCTTTAATCAAACATCAGGTGATCTGGCCAAGACTTGGGGCCAATAGAAAAAGGTGTGTCCCAGAATGACTACCCATTTAACATCAGCTGATTGGTAAAATGGTGACTGGCTTTGTTAAATCACATATTATTAATATCCATTCCTAGAAGCTTTATTGTTTTGTATTATCTAAACACTTTCATGCCTGTTTTTCATCATTCCATCTCTAGTTTTCATAAATCTTTGATGTCAATAACAATAGCAGAAAACTATTTACTGGATTAGTATGATGCTGAATTCCTTGGCACTGCAGAGATAGTTATAACCTGATCTGTACAGTAGCTATATTGTTTAAGTTGTGCAACAGCTATCAAAGAGCACTAGCAACAAGGCCATTTCAATGTTGTATTGTCTGAGCAGGAACGTTAGAATTCGGTTTCAACAGTAAATTACTGCTACATAAATTCAAAGACATAAGACTGAGTTTTCTCAACAACAGTGTGATACCATTTAAATGAATATCCTCTTAAGGCATAAAAGTTAAAAAGCTTCCTTGTACAGCTAGACATAGATCTGTAATTAAAGTGAGTGGGCACTGTTCCCTGTGGCAGGGATTTTCCCCTTACTAATCCAGGTGTTGGTAAAGTTAGACATTCATTTGCAGTCTTTGGTTGTTAAAACAAACTATGTCATCTCTCTTTTAGCCAGCATGCATACTTTCCATAAAGAACAATACTTTACTTCAAACAATCACACTTTTGTCTCTATCTAGGAATGTACATAATACATAGGTGTGGATGAACTAACTGGGTATATTTTTTATTTTTCATTAAAGCAAATCATTGTTAAAAATTAAAATGTGGCTATACTGAGGACTATACATGTTCCATGATTGTGTTTTGTCATTTTCTCCAGTCAATTGTGTTCTGAATTCTCCTTAAAAAATGTACCGAGTCGAAAGAAATATATTATTTTATTTATTACCACTTCATGAACTTTAATAATGTAAGATGTTTTCTCAGCATCACTATAGTAACAATAATTATGTATTTTATTTTTGTGTTTTTATTTACATTTTACTTGTATTCTAAGTGAGAAGTTTTAAATTATTAGCTCAATGACAGGCCCGGACTGAGCATATGCACAAGCAGGCGGATGCCCGGCGAACCGTGTGACTCCTGGGCCGCCTGCAACTATTCTTGAAAATTTGTTTACATATAATCAGCTGACACTGCTCCTTACTTCTTTAATATGGGAGCAGCGCTGCTGCTAAGGCCACAGCCACCGCGATGGGCTACTAAAGTACCTAATCCAGGGCTGGAAATTAAGTGCAGCTGCGGACACTGGAGGGCCACGGCTGCCACAATGGCCCGCTCCACGCCTCAATGTCTGTACTGGCAGCATCAGGAGTCAGGACACTGTCATGATTCCTGATGCTTCTGGCACAGACATCAAGGAAAAAGACCTATTGTAGCTTCACTTACTGAGGCAGGAAGAGGCAGTGGCAGCACAGCTCACACAGTGAGCTAATGGGGGCAGAGCCAGACAGCTTGGTGCACAGTACAAAAGAACAATGATGGCCTGGCTCTGCCTCCTCGGTCGCCCAGCCCTGCCCACTGCAGGCCTGGCAGGACACTGTGCAGATGAGTTTCCTGCCTAGCCAAGAAGATGCCTGCTCTTGTGGAGGACCTTTTAATTAGGCTAGTAAGTGGCCTTCACTTTACTACTGGGGCCTTACCAGCTAGGCCCCTACCTCCCCCCCTGGGCCTGACCAGCTAGCCTGCCTCTCCCTCTCTGGGCCTTACCAGCTTGCCCCCTACATCCCCCCTGGCCCTGACCGTCTAGCGTACCGTCCCCCGGCACGGGCCTGACCAGCTAGCCGACATACCCCCTCAGGGGGCCGGCCCAGCTAGCCTACCTCCCCTTTCCTTACCTGACTAGGTACCCTGCACTGCGCCTGTCCTGCCTACGGACCCCCTTTGGGTCTTACCTGACTACGTACCCTCCCTTGGTCCTTACCGACCTATGTACCATCCCCTGGGCTTTACCTGTCTATGTACCCCCCTGGACCTTACCTGCCTACTTACCCTCTCCTGGACCTTGCCTGCCTACGTACCCTCCCCTGGGTGTTACCTGCCTAGAAACCCTCCCCTGCGCCTTACCTGCGTACGTACCCTCACCTGGGCCTTACCTGCCTATGTACCCTCCCCTGAGCCTTACCTGCTGACATGCCCTCCCCTGGGCCCTTACCTGCCTCATCCTACTCAGCCATCTGCTCCCACGGGTCCTCTTTATTTGCAGGCACCAGAAGCTGGTAAGTAAGATTTGTATCAAAAACCATTGTGCCCAATTCCCCATGTAGAGGCCCAGACTATTTCCACTTGGATGCATTAAACTAGGCTGCTTAACTGCTGCGCATCTACCAGACTACCTACCTACCTAATTGGGGGCTATATTCTTACCTACTTGCCTAATTACCTTCCTACTCAAAGGGGGATCTACCTATTTATATTATTTAGGGACGTACCTATGTCCTGTATGAAGGTTTAACCTACCTATTATATAAGGCAACAAAAATATCAAAAACTGTGTCCAGAAGCGGGAGCCCCATAACTGTCTGTCGGAACTTTAACTGTTAGGGGCACAAAAGGGGTCATTATAACCATTTGGAGTGTTATGTATTGGGAGTCCCTGATGTCAGGGGTTATTTTGCTTCTGTGTTGGATCAGTGTTGTATTCATTGTCATGTGATAGTGATCACTGGTGATTTGACCACTATGTAACGGTATTGTAAGTTATATCAGCACTTGTATAGTGGCAGCGTACACTTCTGTGCGCCAATTTTACTTTCTTGCTAGTGTTTACAGTGGTGTTTATTATGGCGGAGTGGCGGATATTGTATATAGGCTGATGGGGGGGTGGCAGATTTTGTATGTGGACTGGTGGGGAGAGGTGACGGATGTTGTATGTGGGCTGACGGGGGTTTTGTGCCAGGGCTGCTTTTTTGTCCCAGTCCTGCCCTGCTCAATGATAACTAACTAGAACAAGAAAAAAAAGAGATGAGGGGTGTTCCCTTGTGTAGTATGTAAACAAAACCCAAGTCAGCAATCACCTCCATTGCAACTGACAAACACTGTTGCAAATTGCTGTGGCTGTAAGGCCGTGTTCACACGGCTTATTCCCGACGGATTTGTGCGCCGTATTGAGCGCACAAATCCGCCGTGAATAAGGGGCGGGACGGGGGCGGGGCCGGAGCGCGGCGGGGGCGCCGCTCCCGGCCCCATAGACAATGCATTGTTTACGGCGCGTCCGCGCCGTAAATAATGTGGATGTCACTTTCTCCCCCCACGGCAGATTTGCCGAGCGGGGAGGAGCGACGGAATCCACTGTTCTCTATGAGAGCAGTGGATTACCGTAATTGCTGCCGCGGATTGGCGCCGTACTGGAGCGCCAATCCGGCGCGCAGTACAGCGCCAATCCGCGGCAGAATAAGCCGTGTGAACGGGGCCCAATGCAAAAGGAAAACTATAGGAAACAAAAATGACAGCAGCAAAAAGTAGGAACCCATACAATCAATAAATCCGCAAAGGACCTCAATTTATACATGTACAAAAGGATAACAGTAATGCATGTTACATTTTCCACAGGCATAATATTTGTATAGGTTTTAGAGTCTACTGTGTGCTACTGTCATTTTTGTTTTGACAGTTTCCCTTGTATAGTATGTAGTGTGAAATGCTGATACACACAAATAATAACCAACTGCACTCATCTAAATATGTTGTGCAACTCAAGGCTTAAATAATTATGGAAGGAAACTTGAACACAGCTTGTCACCCACCTGCTTTGACAACCTTCCAGGGTGGACAGTGGAAACCAACACCACAAAGTAGGATCAATGAACCACTCTATCTACAGATGACTCATACAGTGATGTCATACAAGAACTCAATCCATTTGGCAAACAAATTCTGTAATAGTAGCAAAAACACAAATGTCACCAACATGTGTTTTCTATTACTATCAGCCTGAGGAAGTATCTGTTAGATGTGAAGCATGTTGCTGTATCTATGAGGCATATCTCAATAAAAGATTTTTGTTGGATTCATCTGTATGTACATGATCAATTTATTGATCATACTTCATAGTTATGATCAACTGGAAAACCCAAGCCACTTCTAACTCTTAAGTGACTAAAGTTCTTTCTCCGAGGGAAGGCTTATGTATATGGATCTGCCTCCTTAGGACAATAATCATGTGTGCTGATCTGGGGTATACACAGGATCTTATAAAGGGTAAGGGGTTCATGGCTATGAACAAGGGCAAACTTGCAAAGTACATATGCAGTAGGATTCCTAGTGCCATCAGACGAGTTGATTCTAGTGGCCCACCCCAAAGCTATTGTATCTTCCTGCCACTGGTGCCCCTGCCCATTCTTGCTTCAACTTAAACAGACTGGTGTGATGACATCATCACACTGACTTATAATCAAGTTGGAGCAATGCGGCTTCTGGGTTTTCCTCACCTAATTGCAGCAGGACACCAGAAGATAAACAAAAAAGGTCTAAAGATATATGTCATCCTCCCCGAAAGATACATTTTATGTAAATGAAAATATACAAAAAGCTATAACACATACTTCTTAGTATAAAACCACTAAATAATGGTCATACATTTACCAAACAACACCACTACAGAAAAATCCAAATCCCAAGGCCAATATTACCAATAATTCCACTAAGACCAAATACCGCCACACTATGACCATCACTACATAATGACTAAGGAAGTACATACAGTTAGAAACATGCCATACAGCTTGGGTCCCACTAGGGAGCTGCTAATTCCCTAGTGGACTGCGAGCTCCATGGCATGTTTCTAACTGTATGCCCATCCTCTGAACGTGCATACAGTTAAAAAGTGGCAATATATGTGTCAGACTCGATGCCCACTGGAGGATCCTCCCTCTTTCCCCTCCCACACACACCCTGTATTGCAAAGAAAATAGAGTTGCCTAGTGTACTAAATTTCTCTTTATTTGACCCTCTACCTTGCCCCATCATCGCTATCTAAAAATATGTAATTCACACAACAGGAAAATGAAAATGAAGTAAAACATAAAATATATATTCACTCTTTTTGCCTGAAAACAATTATACTACACACTGCATCCCTAAAATTAATTATGTTGCACTCTCTACCCCTGAACTTAATTAAATGACATTATAATGATATTACACACACTGTACTAAGAAATGTATTATTTTGCACATTATACACTGCAAACCAATTACATGACATATCAAAAACCCCATGCGGGTCTAGGGCAATGAAGGGGTTAATGCATAGATCTCTGGTTGAGTCCTGTGGAAAGGTTAATGCTGCATATATGATGGTTTATGGCAGTGAGTGGTGTAATATATGCATACTTGGTGTTATAGTACAGTAAAGGGGTTAATAGGATTTTTGGTGGTTTACGGTGGGGGGATTCATGTAAGGATACTTGGTAGTGTAAAGCTATAAAGTGGGTTATTTGTAAGGGTCCTTGGTTATTGATGGTCTTGGGCAGTGAGATGATTAATGTAACAATCCCTGGTGGTCTAGGGCAGTGAGGGGTTTGATCCAAAGATCCCCATTAAAATGCAGTGGAAAGGTTAATGTTACATACTTAGGGTCTTGTGATTACTCACCTCTCAAGGTTCTAGTGTTGTCCCAGTTGTTACTTCCTTTTCTCTCCCAGCACTGGTTATAGAGATGAGTTCATGAAGGATAGAGATGAATTATAGTTGTTACTGTACGGCTGCATAGTGTTCTCTGTGATTGGCCCGAGCAATACAGCAATGTTCTGTCTAAATATAAGCAGAGGAGAGGAACATTGATTGGCTTCCCCAGGGGAAGATTTGATGATGTCACTGCCCAAGCATGGAAAGTTACCATATATGAACTGTCTATATATGGTAACTGTAATAGCAAATTCGAAGAAGAAAAAGTCTTCACGGCACTCACCATCCACGAGGTTTAAAATCCAATTTTCTTCGCCACCTTGTTATGAAAAGGGCATTCGAGAATATGAAACTCACATTGTAGCGACAGAAAGGCAACAGCCGTTTCGCGTGCAACCACGCTTCCTCTCAACCACGCGAAACGGCTGTTGCCTTTCTGTCGCTACAATGTGAGTTTCATATTCCCGATTGCTCTGTTTATAACAAGATGACGAATAAAATTAGATTTTAAACCCGGTGGATGGGGAGTGCCGTGAAGACTTTTTCTTCTTCGAATTTGCTACTGTGACATTCTTTGCTATTTCACTGAACACCACGGAAAGGTCAATTCAATTTTGGACGTGTTTATATACAGCCTTAGAATCCATTTATTATTTAACTACGTGTATCGCAGTGTGGTGCTGAAGTTTGCCTTTCTAATATATGGTACCTATCTGTATATGATATAAGCACCACCATTTAACTTGGCTTATGTTTATCTCAGAAAGACTGAAGTATATTCCTGATACCTCAGTTTTCTCCAAAACAGTTCCATATATTCAACAGTAAACAATGGGAGTAATCACTTTTTAAGCTTCTTTATATAACACTTTAATTGAGTCGCGTTGTACCTATATGTCCAGGAGATCGTTCAGGCTCAGGAACAGAACCCGAATGATGAAGCTGACTCCATGTGCTGTTGACCAGAACCACAGCTTGTTTCAGTCGCGGCTTATTTCAACCTTAGGTGCTGTGGTCAATAGCTACTGAGGCAGCTAAAGGAAATACAGAGGGAGGTGGCTCCCTCTGTCTCCATCGAAACCCATATGGCGGGATTGCGGTGTGCCAATGGCTTCCATGACAACCTGGAAGCCAAACAAAGGCTTCCAGGCTATCCGTGATGTCACCACACTGATGACTGACAATTACAAAACATAGCAGTATAGGCATGTACTTCTATGTATTGTAACAACGATCTACAGATCACTGAGTTAAGTCTTCTATGGGGACAAGTACAAATAGTGAGAGAATAAAAAAAGTAAAAAAAAAAAGTTATACACAAACTTCCAAAAAAATGCACACTGTTGTTTTCCCATTACAAATACCAATCACCCCCCCCCCCCCCCAACACATAATAAAATACCCATATTTGATATAACCACGTGTGCAACGGCCTAGCCAATAAATTTGTCTGTTATTTAACCTGCCTGATGAAATAATGACATCATGTAACAATTCTGTGTAAGAAAAAAAAAACAGTTATGGCTCTCAGACTATGGCGATACAAACTGTTTTTTTTTTTAGATAAAAGTGTTTTTATTGTGTAAAAACAGTAAGGCATAAAAATTTTACTCACTGATCATATCGACCTGCGGAGTAAAATTGACATATCCTGTATACCCCATGGTGACCACTGTAAAACAATAAAACTAAACAACAACAAGGATTACTGTATATTGTTTATCCCGTTTCCAAAGCCATTGATAAAAAATGATCAAAGTGTCATTCTAACCCCAAAATGGTACTGTCGTTATATGACAACATAAAAACAAGAGACAACGCTCCCAATGGATCTAAAATCCCTGAAAGGAAGTTTGATCATTTTTTCTGTTGGTGTCGGCCAAGTTGTTTATCACAAGGAAATGGAAATCTACCCAGATACCATCAATTTCGGAATGGTTCAAAGAAACCTTTCGTATCCAGCGCATGGAGGAAATAAGGGCGGACACTGATCAGCTCCTTGATAAATTTAATAAGATATGGATGGAATGGGTGATCTTTGTAGCATCTTCTGCATACAATTCACTCCATAATTCAGTATAGAGCTGGGTTCTCTTATTCATCTGCTCTCATGCGTGACCGCTATCTTTAAATAATTGTGGTGCTCATAAGCTTGTAGTAGGGCCCTCTTATGGACTGCATTTGGCATGTTTTATCGTTCAAATGTTAATTTTGCTTACTCTACACGGTATTAATATTATTGCACATGTCTTTTATGTTTAGCGAGGACTGGTTGAGACTCCCTTCATGGGATTAAGTTTTATATTCTGATTAGATTATTTTATTTTTGCTTATATCTAAGCACTCATGAGGGGACTCTATGGTGTACTCTTGGCTATGTAATTCTGCAACCCGAGGATGCTTATCTTATATATAGCAAATTGTCTTAACTTTCTATATTTTGCTTTGTAACTACTGATTACATCCTCATCTGTCAGGATTTACCTATATCTGATCAAGTTCTGTAGAATCATCTATCTATGTTTGTTACTGACGGTCACTTTTCTTCACCTTTGTCTTATACCGTATATTTATATGACTGCATACTTTCAATAAAGATTTTTTGAAAAAAAAAAAAAAAAAAAAAACAAGAGACAACATCTATGAATTTGTCTTTGCCATTTTTTTCCATATATTGCCGGTTCTATAGATATATAACCAAGCTTATGGCTAAGCTTGGTGCAATGTGTGCCTGATGACACATTTTAATGCGTCAGATTTGGTGCGAAACCCCCCATCAAAGTTTGCCACATAACACTATCCAAATTTTTGAATGTTTGCAAAAAAACGTTAGCGATAACACTTTCATTATACTGTGTATTATACACTCCTTTTAGTTTAAAATGGTGTAAGGGCCAATTTACAAAAATGGTGCATGCAAATTAATTAGTCGCCCAAGCCCCCCCCCCCCCCCCCCCCCCCCCCCGCACCCCCCCCCCCCCCCCCACCCCCACCCCCTAGGCAAAAACATGGTTAGGGGGGATTTGGGGGGGGTTATACTGTTTTTTTCTAAGATGGGGAATTCCAAAAAAATTAATTGGGTGACTTCGCCAATTCCCGACAAAATTTTTTTTTCGTTAAAATTTCTTGGGGACAATCGCTTTAAAAAACACTATTCCAGCTGCACAGAGCCAGAGGGGGTGTAAATTTGTGCCTGTTTAAATATGCAGAGGGAGTTGGTTGGGGCAAATGGCAAAGCCCTTTTGGAACGGGGGAAACAGAAAAGGCAAATGGCACAATACACAGTGTGGAGGACGGAGCCCACACAGCACATGAGGTCAGCAGTGGGAAATGACATTTGGAGGTGGAAAACAAGTAGGCCCCAAATGGACAATAAAGGTGGAGGGACCCCGGCAGATAGGCAGAAGTGCAAAATGACAAGTGTGGAACACGGCAAGCCACACAGCAGATGAGGTCAAAGTGGGACAATGACATTTTGGGGGTGGGAAAAAAATATAGCCACGAGTGGCAAATGACAGAGAGTGGAGGGGCACGGCAGCACACATGAGGGCAGAGAGTGAAAAAATGCACGTGTGGAGGGCAGGCATCAGCCCCGAGAGGGCAAAGGGCAATTTCAATGTGAGTCCGGCACAGCCCCAAACACAGCATGAGGTCGGGATGGCCAATGAATTCGGAGGTGGCAAAACAGTGTACCCCAGAGTGGGGAAATGACAAAGAGTGGGGGACCAGAGCCATGAGGTCAGAGAGTGGGAAATGACAAAAGGTTGGGGGGCACGCACACCACGCCGCATGAGGTCAGACAGTGGGACAAAGAATTCGGAGGTGGAAAAAAGAGTAGGCCCTGGCACAAATACAGAGAGGGGTCAGCAGAGGCAGAGGTAAGGTGAACAGCACAGTGTGGGGGCACGGGCAGAACAGCAGCATGAGGCAGAAGTGGGACAATGACAAATGTGGGGGTCACGGCAGCAGATGAGGGAGCAGTGGACAAAGACATTCGGAGGGGGCAAAACAGTATAGCCACAGAGTGGGACAATACAAGAGTGGAGGTACGGCAGCAGCAGCATGAGGGCAGAGAGTGGGCCCAAAGACACATGTGGGGCACGGCACCCAACCACAAGCAGCAGCATGAATTCGACAGGGGCCACAATGAACAGAATGTTAAAAGGGTCCGCAGCAGCCACAGAACGATGAAAGGGGCAGGCAGGGGCACAAAAACATTTGGAGGGGGGCAATCAGTAGTAGGGGCCCCAGAGTGGGGACAAAGACAGAGAGTTGAGGGGACGGAAGCAGCAGCTGAGGTAGAGAGTGGGACAATGACACAGTGTGGGGGTCCGGCAGCAGCCACATCGCAGCATAGGTCAGACAGTGGGTCAATGAATTTTGGAGGTGCAAAACAGTTAAAGGGCCCAGAGTGGCCCAATGTAAGAGTGGGGGTCCCGGGAGCAGCGATGAGGCAGGAGTGCACAATGCACAGGTGGAGGGCCCGCAGCAGCCCCAGCACAATGAGGGCAGACAGTGGGACAATACAGAAGTGGAGGTCAAGGCAGCAGCCACAGCACAGCAGAGGTTAGGCAGTGGCAAATACATTCGAGGTGGGAAAACTAGTAGGCCCCAGAGTGGGACAATGACAGAGAAAAGGAGGGCACGGAGGAGCACATGAGGGCAAGAGTGGCAAAATGAACAGGGGAGGGCACGGCAGCAGCCAAGATACGAGGTCAGGGAGGGCCAATGACATTCTGGGGGTGGCAAAACAGTAGTAGGGCCCCGATGGCACAATGACAGAGAGTGTATATACGGCAGCAGCACATGAGGTAGAGAGTGGGGACAATGAAAATTTTGGAGGGCAAAAAAGGTCCCCCCAGAGTGGACAAAGACTCGTGTGGGGTCAGGGCTCGCCACAGCGCAGCATGGGTCAGACAGTGGCACAAGACACAGTGTGGAGGGGCACGGCACGCCCGCACACATGGGGCGACAGTGGCACAAAGCAAAAATTTTGGAGGTGGCAAAAAAAAGTATCCACAGAGTGGGATAATGACAGAGATGGGGGTGACGGCAGCAACAGCATGAGGTCAGAGGTGCACAATGACGCGTGTTTGTCACGGCACCACAGCCAGCAGCCTGAGTCTGAGTCACAAAGACAGAGTGTGGAGGTGGGTGGCAATACCAGTCCCTGGTAAAGATGGTGGTAGGCAGATGGAGAGACTGTCAGCAGATGTGTTGCATCAGGCGGGTGGTGGCATAAGTATAGTGGCTGAGGCAGGAAGTTTGAACCCAAAGGTCAGTCGTTCCACATTTCCCATGAACAAGCGGGTTCGCCTTGGGGTAACGATGGCCCCCGCCGCACTGAACACCCGCTCTGATGCCACACTACTGACCGGGCAGGACAGCTTGACCACTGCAAAACTCGGCAAGTTGCGGCCCACACATCCACTTTGGCTGCCCAGTAGTCCAGAAGATCTTCTAACTGGGGTGGCAGAGTGCTGTCCAAGTAGGCCACCACCTGTTGGTTCAGGGACTGCTCCAGGTCTCTCTGCTGCTGCTGCTGGTGACTGCCCTCCTCACTCGGCGGGTGAAGGAAGCTGCTCATCAGTGACTCCAGACTTAGGTTGCTGCTGATGGAGCTGGTACTGCTCCTACCCCCCCCACCTTACCCCAGCAGCCACGGCAGTAGTAGGTTAGCGCTGAAGAACCCCCCGGTCAGAACTGTCAGAGGAGGGACGATGCCGCACATAGGCCGCGGCCAACTGACGACGGAGGATTTCTCCATAGCATTTGAGTTTGTCCTCCCTCTCAGCAGCTGGGAAAAAGGCTCCCATTTTGGACATTTAGCAAGGGTCCAATAGAATGGAGAGCCAGAAGTCATCCCTATGCCGGATGGTGACTATTCGGCTGTCACTAGCCAGGCAAATCAGCATGCTGCGGGCCATCCCGCAAAGTGACTCCGAGGGGCTCCCCTGCCTCCATCTCCCCTGTATTTTGCCACGGTGCTTGGGGGGTCATCTGCCTAGTCCCTTCCTCATCTGCATATACCTTCTCCAGCTGCTCCTGCTCATCCTTTATTGTCACTGGGTAGAAAATTTCCCCTCATTTCACCAGACAATGCTTGTGCTCCAATGTCCTCCTCCTCCTCTAGTTCAGTCGCCACCGGACTCATGTGGCCGGGGAGATATAGTCGCCATGTCTCCATCCCCTGCCCAGACAGATTTTTCAGCATCTGTTCCAGGACAATGAAGCAGTGGAATGACGTTATTCATCCCCTAGTCCTGGGGACTGACAAATAACGTGGCCTCCTCGAATGCCCTCAGCAAACGGCGGTGTCACGCATGAGCTGCCACTGACTGACATCAAAGTTAAACAGGGGAGTACTCCTGTCCCCCTGGATCATCAAAAAATCGTTAATGGCTTTTCTCTGTTCATACAGTCGGACCAACATGTGCAGGCTGGAATTCCAACGGATGAAAGCATCGCATATCAGAGTGTGTTTTGGGGGGGGCTGTTCTGCCGCTGCAACTCGAGGAGGGTGTTCCTGGCTTTGTAGGAATGGATGAAGTGCATCCACAGTTTCCTGGCCATTTTCAGAATCTTCTGAAGATCGGTGGAAGACTTCAGGGCCTTTTCACAACCAATTGAACACGTGGCCCATGCAGGGCGCATGGCCATCCCCCCTCAGTGCAGCGCGGACACCATGTTAAATCCCATTGTCCGTCACCATGGGTTTTGATTTGCAGTTGGTGCGGAGAAAGCCACACATCGATTTCTTGCTGCATGACGCGGAGCAGTTCCTCCCCTGTGTGACTTCGTTCATCGAGGCAAGCCAAGTGTAGAACTGCGTGACATCGCTGTGCCCTACACATGTGGTATGATGGAGCAGCACTTGTGGAGGCTGATGATGGTGGTGGTGGTGGAGGAGGAGGAGGCGGACATTGCGCAGGAGCTGCAGTTTGACAACGTGGAGGAGAAAGCGGCGTCTCCTGTCCAAGTTGTTGGTGTGCCTGGGCAGGAAGCACATTCACCCAGTGGGCCGTATAGGAAATGTACTGGCCCTGACCGTAGTTACAGCTCGAGACGTCCGCGCTGCCATGCACCTTGGAACAAACCGATAAGCTTAAGGACTGGCCCACCTTTTGTTCTACATATTTATGAAGTGCTGGTACAGCCTATTTGGAAAAGAAATTACGGTTAGGAACTCTCCATCTCGGCTCGGCACAAGCCATTAGTTCTATGAACGGTGCAGAGTCCACCATTTGGAAAGGGAGGGACTGCAGTACCAAAAACTTGGACAGGAGCACGGTCAGCTTCTGCACCTTAGGATGGTTGGACGCATACTGTTGTCTCTTTGCAATCGCCTCGCTGAACGACTGCTGGTGCCATGAGTAGCGAGGAGCAAGAGCATCTGGACGGGGAGATGATGGCAAAGAGAAACAGCTCCCTTCTGCAGATGTGGTGGAGCCTTGACTGGCTGCAGTGGCATGCGTGCCACTGGGCGCTGCTGCTGCTGCTGTTGCTGCGGCGGCAGGATGGACCACCACATCTGAGCCACGTTTCTCCCAGACCACCGGCTGGTGACGCTGCATATGTTGACGCAGGGCCGTAGTGCCAACGTTAGCTCCCTGGCCACGCTTCACTTTCTGTCCACAGATTCTACATATACCCATATTCAGCTCCTCCAGTGTCTAAGCAAAGAACTGCCACACCACCAAGTATCTTATTTTACCGCCAACGCTCCGCACTGAGTGACTACTGCCGCCGCTGCCTCGCTGAGCCCCTACTTTCTTGGACCTGCAAAGCAGGTTTTCTACCCCGTGGGCGCTTGGCTCCCGATCTCACACTGCTGCTACCCTGCTGACTCACAGCCACACATCCCACTTGCTGGCTGTGCCGCTGCCTGACGCGCAAGCTCACGCCCTCGTCTCCTGACGATGATGAAGCCCTTGCTTCACCCGGCTCCCAAGTGCAGTCGGCTACATCATCATCGATTTGTGGTTCATCGTCACTGCTGTTCTCATCACCGGTCTTGGTATGCAGAGGCTGACCCCTCACAACATGACCTCCCATGCCACTCTCCACATCAATACTTTGCCGCCTACTGCTAGAAGAAGGGGGATATTAGCTCCATTTCTTCGCTGCCAAGTAGCTGCTGACTGCCCTCCTCAAATTGTTCATCCTCGCTATATAGTGGTGCTGAGCCCAGACCACATAGTAGATCTCTGGCTGAGGGAAACGGATGGGACAGAGGCGGGTTGAGGACAGGTGAGGGCCGCTGACCCGCTCCCGCGCCATGCCAACTAAGGGTTGTGTCTGACGTTCCCACCGACTCTTGGCTGGGGTTGTCAGATGTCATCTGGGAGGAAGTAGATGACCTAGTCAACCAATTAAGAACCCTTGGGTTGCTGGTCAGCATACGGCCGCTAGATGACAGCAGCAGTTATTGCCTCACCGAGTGACCCCTGCTGCGACGTCCCCTTGCTGTGCTGCGACCTGGGCCTGCTCCAGGAATGTCTGTGCCACTGCCACTCGTAGGTGAAGAGCCTGCCACCTCTCTGTCTGACATACTTTGGCAGTGAAAAGGAACGTTTATTTTAATGAATACAACAGCATAAAAATACTTAGTTAACCCTTGGATGTAAATTGTGCAAAAGAAATATGCTTCCAACAATTACCAGCTTTGTAGCGTGTTAAAACGGCATGTATTTTACAGAACACAACAACAGAAAAACTGGTAATTAACCCTCGGTTATGAATTATACTAGAGGCAAAATTTCTTTTTTGGCGATGAAAAAGAATGTTTCTTTTACTAAATACCACTGCAGAAAAATACTTAGTTAACCCTTGGATGTAAATTGCGCAAAAGAAATATGCTGCCAACAATTATCAGCTTTGTAGCGTGTTAAAACGGCGTGTACTTTACGGAACACAACAACAGAAAAACTCGTAATTAACCTTCGGATATGATTTATGCTACAGGCATAATTTCTTCTTTGGCGGTGAAAAGGAACATTTCTTTTAGTGACCACAACAGCAGAACAACGCTTAATTAACCCCTGGATCTAAATTGCGCAAAATAAATGAGCAACCAAAAATTAAGTGGTATTTTGATTGTAAAAACGCTGGATATTCAATGTGCTCAAGAACTGAGCAGATAGCATTAAAATGTACATGCAGCTGCATTGGGCGCACACACCAATACCCCACAAAATCAGAATTAGAATGTAAGAGAAGCAGTCTCTGAGACAAGCTGTGACACCCCCCAAAAATCGCTGTATAAAAGTGTGTTCTTTAGTATGAGACATCATAAGTAGCAGCAGCGGCGGCGGCAGCACCTTCCCTACACAGCACAGTGAGAGGAGTGTGGGGAGCGAGCATGGCGCCCGGACTTATATAGTGCGGTGACGTCACACAATCCCGCCTGTCTCTGATTGGCTTCATCTCTGCACATGTCATGTAGGCTACGCCTTCTTCCTCCCAGACTTCTTTGCCCCATGTAACGCCATGTGCTCGCAGCCATTTTATCAATCAAAAGCACGCTTCGTTCCCGCGAATCACCCCAAACTTCGACTTCGTTCAGAATCGAAGTTTTCCTGAAATTCGAAGCGAATTCCACTTCGTTAGAATCAATTCGCCCATCTCTAGTTGTTTCACATGATATATTCAGTTTTAGTATTATTTTTGGGCTGGGTTTTCTGCTGAATCAGTCCCTTATTTTTGTATACTGAAATTCACATTGTTATTTCTTTTGGAGCCTGTATCAGCAGCATATCTAGTCCTATATACTGTACATATTACTGTAACTACTTATAGGACTTATATTTACTGATACACCTACCAGCTCTTTCTTTTTCTGTCATACATGTTTTTTTTTATCTTTGTCTCATGTGTTATTCGTAGTTTTTATTTTGTTTGTCAGACGCTCTCAGGCATTAACATTGTTCATATTTGTCTTGTCACATTAATAAGATTTATTTCTCTTATTTATCCTTGAATGTTTTCACTTGCACTATGCCATTTTTCATTTTTTGTCTTTGGACTTTGTGTTAAAGTAGTAAAACATAAAAAGCTATATAAAGTTGATATTGTCTTTATTGTACCAACCCACATAGTAAAGTTATCATGTACTTTTTCCTGCACGGTAAATGCTGTAAAAATTAAGCATAAATAAATAATGCTAATGCTAAAAAATCTGTAAAACACCTGTAGACCCAAAATGCACAAAATAAAAATTGAAAATCTGCGGAAAAAGTGAATTTTAAAATTTCACCTCCACTTTGCTTTAATTCCTATGAAGGATTTTACACTTAGAGGGTTTACAAAGTTCCTAAATGTTTTTTCTCAGATGGAGTCATTTATGGGGTAATTAATATGCAGGCCTCTCAAAGCTATGTCAGAACTGGACTGGTCCCAAAAAAAATCTGTTACGCAAATTTTTTGGAAAATGTGAAGAAATAAAAAAAATACATAAAAAGACATTTAAAAAATGATGCCAACATATAGTAGACATATCGTAGATGCTAGTTATGATCAACCCATTTGAGCTAGGCAGAAATATAATTTCTGTATCAAATAGAAATTTTGAGAAACATGATATTAAGTTTTACTGATTATGAAGAATTTAAATTGTACCTACCATATTAATTCCACTGAAACAGAAGTGATTTGCTCCTTTTTTTCCGTTTGTACTTAACATCCTGTGTATTACTAAAGCAAGTTAGATGTTGCACGCCTGGTGTGAATTTGTTCTGGGTGCTCGTAGACGGATTACTCCGGGAAATACAATGTAGAATGACCCACGGAACACCACTCGAAAGCTTCTTAAAAGGTGGACCATTTATTTTGTGCAATTAATAGACAGTTCTCCAGCGGAACACTTGAACATTAGGTGCAGTAACAGCATATTGAGAACCCAGACAGACATATATAATGTTTTTTTTCCTCTAAATTGGGGCCACATGTATGAACCTGTTTAGATCTAAATCTCACTTTTTTTGCCCATAGGTTACTAGTGAATCCTTTAGAGTCTTCTTCAAGGTATGGTCTGGTCAGAGTGAGGAGGAATGGCATACAGGAGCTGGAGATTGGAACAGCAGTACTTGGTATATCTGAGCTGCAATCCAAGCCAATCCAATTACTTTAAAATCTCCACAATGTTCCAGTTTGTTTTGCGTACTTGATGTTTTCTACAACTTTTCCATTTTTTTATATTTTTCATGTGTGCAGTAACAGTTATTGAAGAATGAATATTACCATTGTGTAACAAGATAGTCTTAAAGAGTACCTATCACCTCCACACAAACACCTAGAATTGATAGTCGAGGAAATTATAAGACTTTTCTCAATTACATGTCAAAACTTTCTAAAAGGGGAAGTTTTTTATAATTTTCATGTCAGTAGTGAAAAAAAAATGCATTTGGTGTTTTATATAGTGTATGAAAACTTCTGGTTTAACTGTATAAACCCCTTTTTGGATGGCAAAAAAAACTGAAATGTCCTTCTGCCATACAATATATAGCTGTCATTTAGGGATAATAGGTTGACCACAATTTTTTGATAAAAAAACTGCCCAAAACATCTTAGGTATCTGGCAACCTGGTTTGCTGGGGAAACTTCTGCTATTTGTGCGAAATTTTATTACAATATGGTCAACAAAAAATAAAATTTTGGGCAAGGCAATTTTTTCCACTGAATAGGACCCCCTTTTTGACTCTTTTTGCCACCGGGTCCGCATTGACATTCAAACTGGTCATCTGCTGTTACAGCCCATCTATGCTAAGAAGCAATGCTAAGAGTTGTGCATTCCTTACACACTAGTTGGAGCAATGTATTTGACTGAAGGTTACCTGACCACTCCACCTGTTCATCAGAATGACCCCTTTCATCACCAAAATGTTTATACAGTATGTATATTGAAGGGATCCTCTTTGCTTAAAGTTCTTCCCTCCACATCTTTTCCAAGATCTTTGTATTTTGCACAAAAAAACTCCACAAGTTTGGCCCCATCTAGTCTTTCACCGATTTACCATACCTCTTTAAGTCATTCAGATCACTCAATATTCCCATTCTAATGTAGGTTTACATTAAAACTAATCCACTTGATTTTATGCTGCTTTCTGAGATCACTTGTCTAATTTCAATAGATTGAAGCTGCAATTACCAAAAAGCAAATGCACAAAAGGTGGCTATGAAATGTATATACAGACATTGACGTACCATTTTATGGAAAACCCCTACGACACAAAACATACACACTAGTGTTGGCGTTTACGTTGGCTACGACACGGGCGATAGTCGATATGGGCCACCATGATAAGGTTTTTCGATATGACAGTCGATTATGACGATGACCATTAAAGTCTATGGGGAAGCAACAACACCTTCATTTTTTACCCCCAAACGGGGCTGGAGAAACGGGAAATTAAACATCCACAACATAATGGATATGTTACACTTAGGCAACACACTTAGGTTAAAAAAGCCCAGAAAAAAAAAAAAACACCCATTCACTATCCCTGTCTTTTACCACAGCATGACCCTTAAACCTGCACCCCACAAATTTAAAAATGCCAGAAGGCAGATGAAAGAACCTCATTTTCTTGAATGGACTTGGGGAAAACCCGTCCTAACGCAGCATAGCCCCAAAACCCCAGACCCCCCCCCCTTTAAAAGTGCCGGGAAAAAAAAGTCCCTTTTAAACCCCCATTTTATTGAACTGGACATTGATATACCTGTCCCGGCCACAGCATACCCCAAACCTGCATAACCCCCCGATTTAAAAGTGCCGGGGAAAAAGGGTCTTTCAACCACCATTTTAGTTTCACTGGACATTGACTATCCGTCCCGGGGCCCGCATGAGCCCCAAACCTGCATACCCCCCCCATTTTAAAAAGTGCCGGGGAAAAAGGGTCTTTAACCACCCTTTTTTTTCACACATTGACTATCCGTTGGGCCCCAGCAGAGCCCCAAACCTGCATAACCCCCCGAATTTTTTAAATTGACGGAAAAAGGAGTCTTTTAACCACAATTTTAGTTTCACGGGCATTTACTAACCTGTCCCGGACCGCAGATGGATTAAACCTTTCGACCCCCATTTAAAAATGCCGGGGAAAAAGGATTGTTAGTCTGTAAACTTTTGTTTCGTAAAATACACGGGATTTTTTTCACCTTTTAATTACCTTGGGGGACTATAAATTTTTTAAGATTTAAAATGGATCTGCGCAAGAACAAAATGGGTGCGCAAAATCAAAAAAACCTATCTGTTATTTTTTTGTAAATCACGGTATTTTTTGCACCTTTTTAAATTTACCTGTGGTGACTATAGAATTTTTGTTTTAAGATTTACGTGGAGCTGCGTCAATGAACCAAAACGGGTGCGCAAAAGTCAAAAAAATGTACGTATGTTTTTTTATAATACACGGGATTTTTGCACCTATCAATTTACCTGTGGGGACTAAGAATTGTGTTTTAAGATTTACGTGATGCGCTCAAAAGAACAAAAGCTGGGTGCGCAAAAAATCAAAAAACACGTATCTGTTATGTTTTTGTATGAAAACGGTATTTTTGGCAACAAACAAACCTGTTGACTACAAATTGCTGGGTTGTAATTTTAAATGCAAGGGGGATATATCAACACAGTGGAAGGGTAAAATTGAAAATGAACCCTATCTGAAAAGTTTCTAAAATAAAAGGGAGTTTTGCACCCAACAAAGAACTGCAGTTACTGAAATGATGTGTATCCAATATAATTCGGGGGCCCCAAAATCCAGGAAATATTCAAAAGCAAAGAAAAAATAAAGATATTGCAGTGCAATCTACACTAAGTCTTTTGGGGAACTTATCCAGGTTCTTTAAGATAAGGTCTGTTGCCGCGGGCCCCCCCCCCCCCCTGCTACCCCCCTGACTTTACAGTGGTAGATGCTGCTTTAAAATTCTCTAGCTAACTACATAAAATCTTCAAATCTCTAATCTAACTAAGTTGGAAGGATCACAGCTAATAGTAGAGGTTTCTCTGTGCAGAAATAGACTAAATTCGCTGAGCTGTTTGGCCACAGCCAGAGCGCACCTCCTATTCCTATGAGACGCTGAGAGACACTAAGGCAGAACAGGAAGGGCTGTTCTATGTTAAAACGAGGTCATGTGATTTTTCCAGCCAATCGCAACCAAACACAACCCAGTCATGACGTCGCACACACATCTCACCCTGCTCTATTCTGTAATCTGATTTGCTGGCCGCCAAAATGACAGGAAGCGCCGAAAATGGCGCGATCTTAATAGATGATGCACAGATTTTAACCTTAATTATCGCATGATCTGAAAATTTCAATCACCATAAAAACCTTGCTGATTTCAACTTTGTCGATAAAAATCGCTTAACACTAATACACACATTTTCCTTCTCTACTGACTTTCTTTTATGCTTATGAGAACCAAGCAGGACATATCAAGACAGGATTACTCCATCCACCAGTAATCTGATGAGGCTGGGGTTGAGACTTTCTCTCACTATCTCCCTCTCCTTTATGACTGGACTATTGTTTGCAATGCTGTCCATCTGATGGGGAAAGATGTTTGACTTTTGAAGACAGGAAACAAACAGAAATAATGAAGTCTTCCAGATGATCTACTGAAGGAGAAGAGCAAGGGAAGGAGGTCTGCACAAAGGGGAGGTCTTTACACCATAACTGCTCACTCTCCTCCCATTTACATTCTTAAGCCTGAGAGGTTTCATCAAATGTAAAGGACTGAAGAGCTACTATGGGGGGAGGGGAGGTATCGTGATTCAATGGTTTGTTTACAGCATTTCCTTTGAGGGAGGCTTATTGCATTCAATATAGGGGTATTTTTTAGTATGGTGGTACTTTTTATAATTTTGTTTCAATTTTAAAACATGATATAAAAGAAATAAAAAAAAAATCTTATTGTCTCTGTCAAAACAGTTAGATGCCATGGTCACCACTGATCATGGCATCTGAAATTTTAAATGGTCTAGTTTTAAGGTCAACAGGCAGTCTTTACAGTCATGGAGGAGTAATAAAATTAGCATGTTCTCATTTTCTCACTCCGTAACTGAAAAAAGCAAGTATACTTTCTAGTTGAAAAGGGGAAAGGGCTTCATGTCACCACTTACCATGGTATGATATAAAACCTTACATGGACAAAAGTAGGTAAACTGTGATTCTCCTTCTCTCTTTGCACATTGCCTAAAGGTTAATATCTCCTCCTCTACTCTGGTTGATATCAGATATGCACAGTAAATGCAAGTCCCATGACAACCAAGCTGATGGCTAAAGCTATGTTCTTGGTCTTGATTTAAGGGGGACGTGTATGAAAAGTGCTGCCACTTTGACATTCGTACTTCTCATTAGGTTAGTGTAGCATTCATCAGTATGTATGAAAGTGTCTCACACCACTTTGTACAGTGAAGGAAATAATTATTTGATCCCCTGCTGATTTTGCAAGTTTGCTCACTGACAAAGACAAGAACAGTCTATAATTTTAAGGGTAGGTTAATTTTAACATTGAGAGATAGAATATCCCCTACCAACCATTAAGAGTTATGGCTCTTACAGACCAGTTAGATGCTCCTAATCAACTCGTTACCTGCATTAAAGACAGCTTTATAGTCACATAGTCACATTACAGTCACCTTTATGAAAGACTCCTTTCCACAGACCCAATTAATCAGTCAGACCCTAACCTCTACAACATGGCCAAAACCAAAGAGTTTTCTAAGGATGTCAGGGACAAGATCATAGACCTGCACAAAGTTGGAATGGGCTACAAAACCATAAGTAAGATGCTGGGTGAAAATTAGACAACTGTTGGTGCAATATTAAGAAAATAGAAGAAATACAAAATGACTGTCAATCTACATCGATCTGGGGCACCATAAAAAATCTCACCTCGTGGGGTATCCTTGATCTTGAGGATTTAGAGATGATCTGCACATAGGAGTGGACCAAAATTCCTCCTGACATGTGAGCAAACATCATCAACTACAAAAAACGTCTGATTGCTGTGTTTGCGAACAAGGGTTTTGCCAAACCAATGTATTAAGTAGTATTTGCAGAAGGGGATCAAAATACTTTATTTCTCACTTCAAAATGCAAATAAATGTATATACTTTATACAATGTGATTTTCTGGATTTTATTTTGGATATTCTATCTCAATGTTAAAATTAATATACCCTAAAAAATATAGACTATTCATGTCTTTGTCAGTGGGCAAACATACACAATCAGCAAGAGATCAAATAATTATTTCCTTCACTGTAAATGTGTGCCGTTGTGAGACATTCATGTGCAAAAAAGGGTGCATAGAGTATATGTGGCAAAATTTGTTTCAGTCTTGTCACTATCAAATTTATATGGATTGGTACAACAGTTACATTCCACATTCTTTAGTGACACATTCATAAATGTGGCGTGTCATATGAATCTGGTGTGAAATGCCCCATGTAGAATTGCTGCATACAAAAGTCAGGTCTGTCGCAGTATTCGCCAAATTTTGGCATAAGGCAGTCTATACATCTGTCGGACAGGGATATGATAGTTTTTTGGGTTTTTTTTTAACTTAAAGCAGGCCAAAAAAAATAGTGCAGACCCAGTCATACATGTCACCCTAATTTTCTAGTGTGAGTGGCTCCACCACAGCAGCCCCACTGCCCTGATCTATACTCATCCGAAACTTTAAAGTTCTTTTCTAGTTGGATATCACATCTCAGGATAATGAGGAAGGGACATGTTTATTTTATTAGCATTGATTTTTACTTACAGCAATTACAGCTATTTTTATTTTGAATTTTTAGGGTTTGGCAAATCTGTAACTTAAATATTTATAAAATATGTTGGTGATGCTGCAGAAAGCTATAAAAATTAAAAGTGACAGTAATATTAAAGTCACATCTACAACCATATGTCTGTTCCTACTATCATCTTTGCAAAATCACTACCACGTCTGTATAGAACAATGCCAATAAGTCTGCAGGAAAACCTGTTTATTACTCTAACTATAGATTTACTTACATGGTTGAGATGCACTTCAAATCAAATTTAAACTGGCATATGAGGATATTCGGAGTTGCAAACTAATCCAAAAATGACAAACATCCTTATCCTGGAAGATAATTAGTTAATTTAATTATTTTGATATCCAAAGGTGCCTTAGGCTTGTCAATACATAACTGTGTTTGTGACATTAGACAAATGCACTTATTCAGTTTGGGAAGATAAAAAAAAGTTAGTCAGGTAACACTTAAAAATCAAACAACACCAATGTCAGAAAATCTCATGTGCAGATTTTTTGTTTCTTTTGAGGTAAATCTCCTGACACATTCATGCTGCCCTATAGGAGATAGTAGTGGTCACTCTGATTTCAGCAGTGTGCATAGTTTAGTAGCTTCTCAGTTACATGACTAATATTGATTTCCCATCTGAATTTTTTTATGTGGATTTTTCATGCAAATCTGCACATTATTTCAGTTACCTGTACATTATGGGGCGACATGTATGTTGCTTAGAATGCGCCTGAAACTATGAACCTGTTCTACTGAGGGTCATAGATTTAGTGCTTTCTAGCGACACTTTTGGCTCATGTAAACCACTTTTAAAGTGATCTACCTGTTCCAGCAGTAATACGCCTGGATTTGCCATATTAAACACATAAATGTGTAGAATTCTACAGTTGTAATGCACCTAATATTGGAGTGTGCCTGATTAAAAATATAGCGAACACTGCTGCACCAATTTTCAGGCTGAACAGATGCCAGACTTCTGCCGCAACCCCATACATACATGTCGCCTTTAGGCTCTGTCCACACAACAAGAATTTGAAATCCTTGTTTAAAGCTGAAAGAAAGCAATTACCATTGACCTTAATAGAAAATACTTATTGTAGTTCATACGGCACATGTTTTTGGTTTATCAAGTATGTGATAAACTTGATACATGTTTAGACACTTTCATCTAAATTGACACCATTTTTAGTTAACTAAGTTAACACCTACCATTGTGTCAAAATTTTAGCAAATGTTTTCCGCACAGTGTTGCAAATAAAGCAACAAACACTTTGGGCAACATGTATGAAGGAAGGCACGTCGCAGTGAATAGTCGAGTCTCATTTTCAGTGTATAATGTGCCTCATGTATAAAAATGTTTTTTGTGCGTTCATAAATGGTGTGTAAAGTTCAACGCACCTCGCCTATGTGTTAGGCGCATTACGGACCTTAGGTGCATAAGTAATGCACCTAACATTTATTAAGGTTATAGATAGGTTGGAAATAAAAGAAAAATCATTAGAATAGCATGTCAGTGAATAGAAACTATGGTATTGATCCTGCTTGGAGGAACACAGGTCCCAGCAAGACCTGTGCTGTGTTGACCCCTGCTGTATGTAGAATAAAGGGAGAGAGCAGCAAAAATACATTTCAAATTTAATGTAGTAAAAGTTAAAAATTGTAACATTTGAACAACTTAATCAGTGGGTTATTTAATATAAAATTAGTTTAAGATTCTATGAATTTTAAATACATTTTATGGGAGATATTTTGGGGATATTATATATTTTTATATTAATTTTATATGATCACATTTTTCATTAAATTTAAATAATTTAATTTTATACAGTTTGATAATGATAATTAGAGATGGGCGAATTTCTCAAAAATTCGATTCGGTCACTTCGCCGAATTTTCCGACAAAAATAAATTCGGTCCGAATTAATTCGGCACGAATCACATTAAAAAGCAGCTATTTCCAGGCTTCACAGAGCCGCAGGTGCTGTAGAACGTTTTGCCATCCTTAAATATGCAGAGGGAGCTTGGTTGGTCTTCATACATGTTGTGTTTTAGTTATGACCACGCAGTGACTGCGCCGCTTTAGAATCGCTTAATATAAAATTCCTGGGCACTTAAGAGGGCAAAACGACCAAAAACTCAAGGGAATGTAGCCTGATAAAGTCATGCCAGCGAAAAAGCTGGAAAATAAAGACAAGCTGAGAGATCTGGTGGTAACATTAGTGACAGAGTGTGGTGTTGACGGCGGCAGCCACAGCCAGCATGTGGTCAGGCAGTGGCAACAATGACATTCTGGAGTGGAAAACACGAGGAAGCCACAGAGTGGCACAAGATGAGAGCGGAGGTCACGGCGGCAGCAGTATGAGGTCAGGCTGTGAGCACAATGACATTTGGAGGTGGGAAAAACAAGGAGGAAGCCACAGATTGGCACAATCACACAGTTGTGGAGGTCACGACAGCAGCAGCATGAGATCATGGCAGTGGCACAATGACATTCTGGAGGCGGCAAAACAGTATTAGGCCACAAGAGTGGCACAATAACACAGTGTGGAGGTCACGGACAGCAGCAGCTTGAGATAGGCAGTGCACAATGACATTCTGGAGGGGAACAACAGGAGGTGAAGCCCACGAGTGGCACACATGACTGAGAGCGGAGGTACGGCTGCAGCAGGCCACATTTGAGGTCAGCAGTGAGAAAAATGACACACAGTGTGGAGGACATGGCAGCAGCCACTGCTGCTGCATGGAGGTCAGACAGTGGCTCGATGTCACAGTGTGGATGTCACGGAACAGCAACAGCTGCAGCAGCATGAGGTCATAGAGTGGCACAAGGACAGAGTGTGAGGTGGGTGGCATACAGGTCCTGGTAAAGAATGGTGGTAGGCAGGATGGAGAAACTGTCAGCAGATGTGTGGCATCAGGCGGGTGGCGGCTCAGAATAGTGGCTGAGCAGGTATATGTTTGAACCCAGACTGACGCCTAAGCATTGGTCGTGTGGAAATGCCTGGCCCATCACACGCCTGATTCGATCTTGACAAAGGTCAGTCCATTCCACATTTTCACGTGGACAAGCGGGTTCTCCTATAGGGTAAAACGATGGCCCCGCCGCACTGAACACCACTCTGATGCCATCACTACTGGCCAGCTGGACATCTTTCTCCACTGCAAACTCGGCAAGTTGCGGCCCTCACATCAAGTTTTAGGTGCCCAGTATTTCCAGCGGATATCTAACTGAGGTGCAGAGTGCTGTCCAAGTAGGCGCCACAACCCTGTTGGTTTCAGGGACTGCTCCAGGTCCTGCTGCTGCTGGCGACTGCACCCTCCTCACTAGGCGGGTGAAGGAACTGCTCATCAGTGACTCAAGACTTTGGTTATACTGATGAGCTGGTACTGATCCTACCCCCCACTTCCCCCAGCAGCCGCGGCAGTAGTACGTGAGCGCTGAGGACCCCGGTCAGACTGTCAAAAGAGGGACGATGCCGGCCTCTAGGCAGCAGCCAACTGATTACGGTGGACTTCTTCCCCTATAGTAATTTGAGGTTGTCTCTTCCACTCTCAATTGCTGGGGAAAAGGATCCCTTTTTGGACCTGGTCAGCGAGGTCAAATAGGGTGGCAGAGCCAGAAGTCAATCCCTCTGCCGGATGAGACTATTCGGCTGTCACTAGACAGGACCAATTAAGCATGCTTGCGGGCATCTGCACAAGTGACTCGAAGGAGGCTCCCTGCCTCATTTACACTGTATACTGCCACGGTGATTGGGGTCATCGTTGCCTCGTCTTCCTCATCTCCATCACCTCCTCCAGCGTCTGCTCTTCCTCTCTTGTCACTGGGTAGAAAATCCACTCATTTCACCAGACAATGTTCTGGCTCAATGTCATCCTCCTCCTTCCTCCATTTCAGTCGCCAACCGGACTAATGTGGCCACGAGAGGTAGTTAGCACGTCTCCAGTCCCCTGCCCAGAAAGATTTTTTCAGCATCTGTTCTGGACATGGAAGCTGTGGAATGCATGTTATTCAATCCCGTAGTCCTGGCGAATGACAATATACGTCGCTACTTCGAATGGCCTCAACAATACGGCAGGTGTCACGTGAGCTGCCACTTGGCTGACATCAAGTTACACAGGGGAGTTCTTCTGTCTGCACTGGATCCATCAAAAAATCGTTAATGGCCTTTCTCTGTTCATAAGTCGGTCCAAACATGTGCAGGCTGGAATTCCAGCGGTGTGGAAAACATCGCCATATCAGAGTGTGTTGGGGGAGGCCTTTTCTGCGCTGCAACTCGAGGAGGGTGTTCCTGGCTTTGTACGAATGGATAAAGTGAGCATGCACTAGTTTCCTGGCCTTTTTCCGAATATCTGAAGATGGTGGAAGACTTCAGGAATCTTTTCACAACCTAGATTGAACACGTGCGCCATTGCAAGGCGCATGGACCATCCTCCTCGGTGCAGCGTTGGACACCATGTTCCTCCCATTGTCCGTCACCATGGTTCGATTATGCGTTGCGCGGAGAAAGCAACACATCGATTCTTGCTGCACTGACGCGGAGCAGCATCCTCCCTTTTGTGACTTCGTTCGCGACGGAAAGCCAGGGTGTAGAATTGCGTGGACACCGCTGTGCCACACATGTGGTATGAGGGAGCAGTCGTGTGAGGCTGAGATGGTGGTGGTGTGTGGAGGAGGAGGAGGGCGGAATTGGCGCAGGTGCAAGCAGTCTTGACGTGGAGGAGAAGCGGCGTCTCCTGTCCAAGTTGTGGTGTGCCTGGGGCTGGAAGCACATTCACCCACAGTGGGCCGTAAAATGGACATTGTACTGGCCCCTGACCGTAGTTACATGCTCCCAGACGTCCGCGCTAGCCGTGCACCTTGGACAAACCGATAAGCTCATAGGGACTGACCCACCTTCTGTTCTACATATTTTTGAAGTGCTGGTACTGCCTTTTTTGGAAAATGAAAATTACGGCTTGGACTCTCCATCTCGGTCGGCACAAGCCATTAGTTCTCTGAACGGTTGCAGAGTCCACATTTGGCAAAGGGAGGACTGCAGTACCAACATACTTGGAACAGGGGAGCAACGGTCTAAGCTGCTGCACCTTTAGGATGGTGGAGCATACTGTTGTCTTTTGCATCGCCTCGCTGATCGCCTGCTGGCGCCATGAGGTAGGAGGAGCGGAGCACTTCTGGAACGGGAGTGATGTCAAAGAGAAAACAGCTTCCCTTCTGCGAGGTGTGGAAAGCCTTGACTGCGCTGAAATGGCATGCTATGCCACTGGGCGCTTGCATGCTGCTGCTGTTGCTTGCGGCGGCAGGATGGGACACCACATCTGGAGCCACGTTTCTCCCAGGCCACCGGATGGTGCGCTGCATGTGTTGAAGCAGGGACGCTGGTGCCATCGTTAAGCTCCCTGGCCACGTCCACTTTCTGGCCACAGATTTACATATACCCATATTCGGTCCTCTGGTTGTCTTAAGCAAAGAACTGCCACACCGCGAGTATCGGTTTTTACCTCCCAACGCCCGCACGGAGTGACTACTGCCGCGCTGCTCGCTGAGCCCCTGTGCTGTCCTACTTTCTTGAACCTGCGAAGCGGGTCTTTTTACCCCGTGGCCGCTTGGCTCCCGACCTCACACTGCTGCTATCCTGCTGACTTTTCCCCCCAAAACGGACACACGACCACTTGCTGGTGCGCTGCGGCCTGATGCGCATAGTGACGCCCTCTTCTCCTGACGATGTTGAGCCCTTGCCTCACCCGGCTCCCCAAGTGCGGTTCGGCTACATCTCATAGAATTTGGTTTCAGCGTCACTGCTGTCGTCGTCACCGGTCTTTGTATGCGAGGCTGACCCTCTCACAAACTATGACCTCCCATGCCACTCTCCACATCTATACTTTGCGCCTACTGCAAGGAAGCAGGCGATATTGGCCCCATTTCTTCGCTGCAAGTAGCAGCTGTTGCCTCCTCCAATTTGTTCATTCCTCGCTATTATTGTGGCGTGACCCAGACCACATAGAAGATCTCTGCTGAGGGAACCGGATGGGACAGAGGCGGGCTGAGACAGTGAGGCCGCAGACGCTTCCCGGGCCATGCCAACTAATGGTCGTGTCTGAGGTTCCCACCGACTCATGGTGGGGTTGTCAGATGTCATCTGGGAGGAAGAGGATGACCTAGTCAACCAATCACTGAACCCTTGGGTGCTTGAACAACACACGGCGCTAGATGACAGCGGCAGTTGTGGCCTCATCCGAGTGACCCCTGCTGCGACGTCCCCTCTGCTGTGTGCGACCTGGGATGTTCAGGAATGTTTGTGCCACTGCACGCGCAAGGTGCTGAGCCTGCCACCTCTTCTGTCTGACATTCTGTTTGTTCTAAAATGTACAGACCTGTTTGATGATGATATCTGTATATGATATACACCTGTTTTTGACTCCTAAATGAACCCAGTAACAAGCGTGGGTAACTTGGATATAAAATTGCGCTCCAAAAATGGCCAGGTAAAGTTTACTTGTATGTGTGTTTAAAACAACTGTGTGTTTTACTAAATGTAAAAAGCACAAACAGGCATAATTAATCCTGTCGGACATGAATTAGGCTACCAGGAAAAATGTATATATTTTGGCGTTGAAAAAGACGGTTATTTTTGTCAGGCACACCAGCAAACAAAGCTTAATTAAACCACCTGGATGTAAATTGCGCAAAGATATTGAGCCCGCACAACTAGTAGTTTTGTTAGAGTGTTACAATTGGTGTTTCTACGCCACACAAACTAGAGTTACAGTTGTAACTTAACCTTTGCTTGTGAATTAGGGCTACAGGAAAAATTTATATTATTTTGGCGTTGTAAAAGACGGTTTATTTTGTCATGCACACCAGTCAAAACAACGCTTAATAACCCCTGGATGTAAATTGCGCCAAAGAATTGAGAAGCACAACTAGTGTAGATTGGTCGTTGTTACAATTGAGTGTTTTTCTATGCCACCACAAATACGTGATACAGTTTTAATTAACTTTGCTTGTGAATTAGGCTACAAGAAAATGTTATTATATTTGGCGTTGAAAAAGTGGTTTATTTTTGTCGCCACCAGCAAACAACGCTTAAATAACCCCTGGTGTAAATTGCGCCAAAGAATTGGCCGCACCAAACTAGTAGATTTGTCGCTTGTTACAATTGCGTTGTTTTATACAGCACACAACAAGAGATAAAGTTGTCTAATTAACTTTGCTTGTGCATTAGGTACAGGGAAGAAATTGATATGATTTTGGCGATGAAAAAGACGGTTTATTTTTGTCAGCACACCAGCAAAACAAACAACATAATTAACCACATGGATGTAAAATTGCGCCAAAGATTGAGCCGCACAAAACTAGATAGATTTGTCGCTGTTACAATTAGCGTGTCTTTCTACGCCACACAACAACAGATACAGTTTAAATTAACCTTTGCTTGTGAATTAGGTACAGGAAAAAATTTATGATATTTTGGCGTTGAAAAAGACGGTTTATTTTTGTCAGCACACCAGCAAAAAAACATTAATTAACCCCTGGATGTGAAAATTGCGCCAAAGAATTGAGCCGCACCAAATTGTAGATTTGTGCTTGTTACAATTGCGTGTTTTCTACCGCCACACAACAAGAGATTACAGTTTTAAATTAACCTTTACTTGTGAGAATTAGGCTACAGGAAAAATTATATATTTGGAATTGGAAAAAGACGGTTAGATTTTTGTCAGCACACAGCAAAACAATGCTTAATTACAGCTCCTGGATGTAATATGTGCCAAAGAATTGAGCCGCATAAACTAGTAGCTTGTAGCGTCGCTTACAATTGGTGTTTTCTACGCACACAACATGAGATACAGTTGTATTAACCTTTGCTTGGAGATTAGGCTACAGGAAAAATTTATATATATTTGGCGCTGAAAAAGTCGATTTCTTGGGGTGTCAGCACACAGCAAACCACATTCGCTTAATTAACCCCTGGTGTAACATTGGCCATAAGAATTGAGCCGCACAAATACGTAGCTTTGTAGCGTGTTACAATTGAGTGTTTTCTACGCAACACAACAAGAGATACAGTGTAATTAACTCCTTTCCACCTTTGTTGAATTAGGCTTACAGGAAAAATTAAAATATTTGGCGTTGAAAATAGACGGTTTTTCTTGGGGTCAGTCACACCAGGCAAAACAACGCTTAATTAAACTCCCTGGATGTAATTTGCTGCAAATAGATTGAGTAGCCAAAATGTAAAAAAAAATAAGGTGGGTATTTTGTATTTGTAAAACGCTGTTTCTTTAAATGAATTACAACAGGAAATGGCTTAGATCCCACTTGGTTATTGAACTGTATATGCTGCTGCAGTGGACGCACACTGGATTTCAGATCCAATACCCCAAAAATGTAGAAATAGAACATTAAGTGAAACAAGTCTCTGAACATAGTGAGGAAACCCCACTGAAATCGCTATATAAAAATCAATTCTTCAGTATGGCTATCAGCCGCGCGCAGCACCTTCTCAGAGATGAGCACAGTGAGAGGAGAGTGAGCTCCCGGCCGTCGGCCGGATCTATATTAGTGCGTGAAGTCACAGGAATCCCGCCGGTCTCTGTTTGGCTTCACCTCTGCACATGTCATGCAGGGCTATGCCCTTCTTCCTTCCCAGAGTGCTTTGCCCATGTAGCGCCATGTGCTCGCAGCAATTTTATCAATCAAAAAGCACACTTCGTTCTCGAAGTTCCCCCAAAGTTGACTTCGTTTCCGAACACGAAGTTTTCCTGAAATTCTAAACGAATTCACTTCGTTAGAACTCGATTCGCCACATCTCTAATATAAAATATAATTAATTTTTATTATTGTTATGGTGTAATGTTGAGAAAAAAAATGGAAATTTTGCCCCTTAAAGATAATATAGCTAGCCACTTTGATCCTAGGCATAGGCAGGACCACATTGAGATAGGTCTGCCTGTCGGAACTGTAATGCACCTAGTTTTGACGCATTAGAAAGTGTCGAGTCTTACAAACAATACGCCTAACACATTCATTAGGTGCATTAGACATCGTAGACTGCTCAGTTAGGTGCATTGTATTGCAGAAAAAGGGTGAAAAGCCCTTTCATACATGTCGCCCTTTGTCTCCTATGCAGAAGCACCTGGCTGTAGTAGCACTAGATTGCACTCTGTGTAAAATACTTCAGATTTTTCAGCTACTGAGGTGAAAGACTTTCACAAGTGTGTGTCATATACACACCTGTTCCTGAACCAGCGTTTTTTATTTTGGGATAATGCAATCTGTGCCCAACAGTTAATGTATCTTCTGTTTGTGGGGTATTCTGAGTCAAATCCAGGGTGTGTGTTTCTGCCCCATACACGCCTGAAATCCATCAACTTCAGTCTGTAGGGTATATTAATCTGTGGCAAAGAGTTAATTTTAAAAAAAACTGCCCCCCAACCCCCCCCCCCCCCCCTTTGGAATCTGTGATCAAATCAGTGTTTGTGTATTTCTGCCTACACCTCATCTCACAATTCACAGCCAGTTCAGTCTGTTGGGATATTTCTATCTGTGGCAAACAGTTCACAACAATTCACAACAGTTATTCATGTGATACATGTAGAGCCCCCCCCCAAAAGAGTGGAAAGGGTGTCGTCAGTAATTTTGCATTGACGTCACTAATCATTTTGCCCTTCTTTTGATCCTTCAGTGTCTGCTTTCAATCGGTCAATAAACCATCATGCTAGAAACCGAAAATGTAAAAAGAAGTTGATCCATAGAAAATAATAAGCTAATAATTTGCATGTTTTCTGTGTTTTGTATCCACTCAAGCTTTTGGTACCTAAAAAATCAGACATTCCTGGACTAAAAAAATGATCATCATACTAGCTTACGGCTTCTCTGAAGACACAATCGGTTGTGTGTATTGTCTATTCATTCTTTTGACAGCTTAAAAAGAAGGGAAAACCAAAATAGCGGACTACATGTATAATTTTTCTTTATTGTAACCTCAAAATTCCCCCCCACTTATTACGCCATATAAAATATTGTAGATCTCCATCCTCCAAGAGAAGCATAACATTTTAACACACACAAACACTCACGACCATTAAACCCCCCGCCCCCCCAACAAAAAAAAAAAAAAAAAAAAAACAAAAAAAAATAGAAAAAAAAAAAAATCCAAAAAACAAAAAAAAAAAAAAAAAGAAAAAAAAAAACAAAAAAAACAAAAAAAAAAAAAAAACAAAGCAAAAAAAAATAAGAAGAAGAAAAAAAAAAACAAAAAAAAAAAAAAAATACAAAAAAAAGAAAAAAAAAAAATAAAAAAAAAAAAAAATAAAAAACTGCACAAAGATAACTATTGTGGAAGGTGGAGGCAGCAACAGCTGCAATAGCATTCAGGCACAATGTCATTATTTGAAGTGGCAACAGTAGGTGGACATAATGAGGAGGTGGCATCAACAGCAGCATCAAGCCAGAGCGTGACATGGTGACATAGCCTGGAGGTGACAGCAACAGCAGCAGCATGAGCAGACATGAGTGATGAGGTGGCAGCAGCATAAGAAGGCTACATAATTGCCCAGTGAATGGGGAGGTGGGTGGCAATACCAGTCAGGGGCGTTGCTAGGGTCCTAAAACATCTGGGGCCCGGGCCCTTTGTATTAAGTTTTTCTCAGTAGGGCGGGGTTCACACAGCATTTTTCACGCCCCGTGAACTGTGACATGGATTTTACAGAGAAAAAACTGTGGCCAGCACGTCCCTCTGAAGCTCTCACTCATATTCATTCTCCCCAGAACAGGTAATCATAGCTCTCAGTGAGAGCTATGAGTTACCACAATGTCGGCCCGTACGTCGGGTGTATTGAAGCGCAATTATGCGCCGAAGTAGGAAACGTCGTTACGGTTGTGTGGAAGACATACATCTAGGCGTATGTTTGTTTGTGGCATAACTGTGAATGTAATGTTCCCAAAGTGCGCCGCAAAACACGGTAAAGATCATCATAGCAGGTGAGAGACTATGATGTATCTGTTGTTTTCCCTGGCAACAAAGAACCCGCGTAACAACATATGAGTGACCTGCCGCTTCTAATAGGGGGACTGTCACTTCTCTCTCCAGCGTACAATACCATATATTGTACGCCGGGGGAGACAAAATGGTGAAGTGTTGCATAGTGCTCTCATAGAGAAGCTATGAATTACGCATCATAATTGCTGTGGCACGGAAGCGGTCGTTGTCGGTGGTTGATTGAGCGCAAATACTAACGCCTGACAAAAATGTCTCAACTGCCGCGAATTTATGTGCTACCAGATGTTGATCCGGACAATTTGTCGTGGCTGCAGCAGCTAGAAAGAAAAAACGTATGCAATCCTTGAGACAAATTGAAGCGATGTAAAAAAAACAATTATATTCAGATAAAATTCATTCTACATCAGGTGTTGGTAGTTTACATTGTATAAGTGGACAGAACTGGCAGGATATGTTTAGTGTGACGCATAATGGGGCAATATGATGTGTATAATGGTGTAGGTTGTATGAGTACAAGAGTGAACAGAATATATACCTACATACAACATCTTTTTATACACATGTCAATAAACAAGTAAGTACACAGCTGACTATTATATCTATTCGAATACAAAGAGACATACATACAAATGTATCACAGATATGCATGCACACTTATACAAACACATATATATATTATATATATAGATGTGTGTCTTATATGTATATATATATATGTATATTATTATAGTTGATTATATATAATATATATTTTTTCTTGTGTTGCTATAGTCATGCACACATTTACTATTATACACTTCTATATAGCACGACACATGACACATATATACATTAGACACAATGTCAAGTGATGCAAGTACAATATAGCGCACACACATATACACACACATCCTTACATGTATACAAACTTGCATAACATATATACACATCACACATTACGAATATATTATATGCACACATACACAAATGCATACACCCATAAATATATACACACACACATGCATACACAAATACACATATATACACACATACACACATGTATACACACACATACATGCATACAATACATACACATATATACACACACACATACACATATATATACACACACATACACACATATACATACATACACATATGCATACACATAAGCGTATACACACACATATATACATTCAGTACAGTTCATATTCATGAAGATTATGTTGTGTTACCCTTTTTATAGTTTTTAGCAATGGTCTCTACAGTGAGGCTACTCACTCACTTGAGACCTCCCTGGGCACCTGTGGATGCTGCTGCTGTTTCCTCCATATTGAAGGCTGTGAAGTTACATGGTCCGGGACCCGGGAGTAGCACAGCAGGGGGCGGAGCTCCTCACTCACTATGTGCTGCTTCCTGACTGCCAGGCTCTCCTGCTGAACGTGGCTACAGCCCCTGATACCAATCCCTGGTAACAATGGTGGGTGGTAGAAGGAGCAGCTGGCAGTTAATGTGTGGCATCAGGTGGGTGGCAGCATCAGAATAGTAGCTGAGGCAGGTAGCCAGAAGAATCCAGGGTTCAGGGTCTGCTCCAGGTGCTGGTGCTGCTGGTGGGTACCTTCCTCACTAGGGGGGTAAAGAAAGCTGCTCATCAACATCTCAGAACTCAGGTTGCTGCTGTTGAGCTGGTTACTGCTCTGCCCTCACCACCCCACAGTCAGCCGTAGCCAGTGGTATCGTGAATGCTCGTGAGGAACCTCACAGTCTAGAACCATGCTATAGGATGGATGGGCGAGAATAGGCAAACCACAACTTGACTACATAGGATGTCTCTATAGTACTTGAGCTTGTCCTCTCTCTCAGCAGGTGAAAGAAAGGCCCCCCATTTTGGCAAGGTTCCAAAACAGTGAAGAGCCTGAAGTCATCGCTCTGCCAGATGGTGACTATTCGGCTGTCACTATCCAGGTAAATCAGCATGCAGTGGGCCATCTGAGGGACTCGCTGCCTTCATCTCCACTGTATACTGCCATAGAGTGTCTGGGTCATCTGCCTTGTCTTCATCAAGTCTCTCTACCTCCTCCAGCTGCTCCTGCTCCTCCTTGCCTGGAACCTGGGTAGAAAAATTACTAATTTCAACAGACATCAACGACTCCAGACTCAGGTTGCTGCAGATGAAGCTGATACTGCTCCTACAACCCCCCCCCACACACACAGCCACCATGTCACGTAATATTGTGAGTGCTGATGAATCCCCCCGTTCAGTACACTGTGAGAGTGTTGACGATGGTGCAGATTGTTCCCTTCGATCACTATCAAAGGCTGCACTTCTTTCACTGGCTCCGCAAGTCGCTGCTTTGGATTACCTTTGACTTTCAATCTGGCTTTCAAACCGCCCCATTTATCCAAACCCTTACACCTTGCTCGACCTGAACAAATATCTCCCAAATCCGATCAATGTCCTTCAACTTTGAAAGCACAAAAATGCTTGTCCATGCTCTTGTCAATCTCACCAACACCTAGACTATTGCAACATCCTTCTCTGGCCTCCCTTCTAGCACCTCGACTCCCTTCAATCATCCTTAACTCTGCTGTCCTATCTGATTCACCTTCTTTCCTTATTATTTCTGCTCTCCTCTGCCATCCTTTTCCCATGGCTGACATTTGCCCCCTCGGACTCATGTGGCGTGAGGATGTGTCGCACATCTCAGTCCCCTGACCAGACAAGATTTTGCAGCATTGTTATCAGGACATGAAGCAGTGGAATGAATGTTGTTCATCCCGTTATCCTGGCGATGACAAATAAACGGCAGGTGTCACGCATAGCTGCCACTGTTGACTTCAAATTTACAAGTGGAGTATCACTATCAACTTTGATTACACAAGAAATCATTAATGGCTCTTCCTCGGTCATAGATTTGTCTCTGTTGTGCTCTGGTTTTCTCGTGTTCATAGATTTCTCTCTTGTTTTGCTCTGTTTTTCTCTGTTCATTAGTTTCTTGTGCCTGTTCAGCTCAAGGTGGGTGTGCTTGGCGGTGTAGGAATTGTTGAAGTGATGCAAGTTTCCTGGCAATATTTAGAATGTCCAGTTGCAGATTAGTGGAAGATGTGTGAGGAACCATTGAAAACCAGATTAAAACCACGTGCGACATGCATGGTGCATGGCTCACTACACACGACGCGCACACAGACGTGGACACCGTATTCTTTCCATTTTCTGTCACCATGGTTCAGATTTTCAGTTGTTCAGGAGAAAGCCAGGAATCAATTTCGTCTTTCATGACGCGGAGCAGTTCCTCCCCTGTGTGACTTTGCTGAGGGAAACCAGGTGTAGAGCTGCATGACTCTGCCGTGCCCTGCACATGTGGTGTGCTGGAGGAGCACTAAGGACATTGTCGATGCAGTGGAGGCTTAGGTGGTGGAGGAGGAGGTGGACATTGGCGCAGGATCAGCAATTTGACAACGTGGAGGGGAAAACAACGTCTCCTGTCCAAGTTGCTGGTGCGGCTGGGCAGGAAGCCACACCAGCAACTTGGACCGTAAAGGAAGCCACACCCAGTGGGCCATAAAGGACGTGTACTCTCCCTGACTGTAGTTACAGGTCCACACATCCGTGCTGCCGTGCACTTTGGAAGACATCAACAGGCTCAAGGACTGGCCCACCTTCTCTTCTAAATATTTGTGCAGGGCTGGTACTGCCTTATTCAAAAAGAAATGATGGCTCAGGACTCTTCACCTCGGCTCGGCCCAAGCCATCAGTTCTCTGAACGGTGCAGAGTCCACCATTTGAAAAGTGAGGGACTGCAGTACCACCAACAGGAGCACGTTCAGCTTCTGCACCTTACGAAAGCTAGATGCATACTGCCGTCTCTTTGCAATCGTCTTGGTGAACGACTGCTGATGCCATGAGTGGCGAGGAGCAGGAGCATATGAACCAGTAGATGATGGGAAAGACAGACAACTCCATTCGGCAGAGATGGTGGAGCCTTGACTGCCTGAAATGGGATGCGTGCCACTGGGTGCTGCGGCAGGATAGAACACCACTTGAGACACATTTCTCCCAGGCCACTGGATGGTGACGCTGCATATGTTGACACAGGGCTGTGGTGCCAACGTTAAGTCCCTGGCCACGCTTCACTTTCTGCCCACAGATTCTACATATAGTCATGTTTGCTGCCTCCGGTGTCTTGGCAAAAAACTGCCACGCAGTAGGTGATTTTACCACCAATGCTCCGCACTGACTGAATGCTTCTGCCACTGCCTCAGTGAGCCCCTGCGCCACTTCTTTCTGGGACCTGCAAAGCGGGTGGTTTACCCCGTGGCCGTTTGGCTCCCAACCTCACACTGCTGCCACCCCGCTGGCTCCCAGCCACACTACCGACTTGCCAGCTGCGCCACTGCCTGACGTCCAAGCTGACGCCCTATTCTCCCGACGAGAATGATGAAGCCCTTGCTTCACCCGGCTTCCAAGTGCGATCAGCTACATCGATAATGGTTTTGCCCGTCACTGCGCCCCCCCAATGGTCTCTTTGTACAATCTGACGCTCAAACATAACCCCTCATCCATCTCCTCCCTACTTGCCCCCCATGCAAGAGCAACCGTGTCCCCCCACCTTTTTGCTGCCCACTGTCTTAAAATATTCTCCTCGCTGTATAGTGGCGCAGACCCCACACACATAGTGTTCTCGGGCTGTGGGCCCAAAAACGGGAAAAGGGGTGGGTTAAGGAATTGAGGGCCCGACCTGCTCCCCCCCATGCAAACTAAGGGTTTTTTCTGTGAATCCAAAACTCTTGGCCGGGGTTTTCGATGTCTCTGGGGGGAAGTGGATGGCATAGTCAACCATTCAAAACCGGGGTTTTGGTCAACCCAAGCCCTAGAAACAACCCGTAGCAAAAGCCTCGCCGAGTAACCCTGCTGTGACCCCCTTACTTTTCTGCGACCTGTGCCGCCCAGGAACCTACATTGTTTTTTTGACATAGTGGATCTGGCCCCCAGCTCGGTCTTTCACTGGCCTGAAAAACCCTTTCAGCTGCGTTCCCACTTCAGTTATTTGTTCTTTTTTTCCCCATAACTGCCGGAGAAGTGAAGTATAAGCAATTCTAAAGTGGCCCTGTCATCTGCGTATAATTTAAAAACACCAGCATTGTTTCAAAACCAAAAAAAACTCCCTAGCATATTTGAACAGGCACAATGTTTTTTTAAATTTATTGGCTGTGAATAAATTGGGGACGAAAAAATTTTTTTTGCAAAAAAATGTGGCAAAACTGACAAAATCGAATTTTTTGAAAAATTGGGCTCATCCTTGTTTTAAAATCAAGCGCTTTTTAACCTTTAAATAAAGAATTAAAAAACAAAAAACACATTTAAATCACAAGAGCTATTTAGTACAAACTTTTAAAAACCGGGCCCAAGAAAAAGGGTTAAAAAAGGGTTTTGTTTTTTCAGGCTCCAAAATCTTCCCAAATTCACTAGGTTTAAAACTTGAGACTACCATCATTTTTTTCATTTTCACTATCTCTTTATAAAAAATTTTATTTTGAAAGTATTTACAAACGCTTATTTTATAACAAATTCTTGCCCATGTAACGCATTGTTAAAATTTTTTTTGCTCCTTTTTTTTAAATCAAAATTTGGGAAATTTTTTTATTATGTTTTAAAATTTTAAATCCATTCTGTTTTCAGCACGCCTGAATCCTTCTGGGCATGCCTCCATCAGATTAAAGTATTCTCAATTTAAAAACTTTTTCCCTACACTTTTCCCTTTTTGTTGGTACATATTGGTCGCTCAGGTAAAATACAGTTTTATTTTTAAATTTTAAACCCACAAGTGTTTCGTTTGGGTTTTGGGGTTCAAGGGTACTGTGGGGGCCAACCCAAAGCAACTCAAATTTTCATTGCCCTTTGAAATTTTTCACCAATCTTGATGTTTCCCTTCGGGTAAAAGTCTTGCGGGAAAAACTTTTTTTGCCCTTTTTTAAGCCCCCATAGCGCTAGAGTTATACAAAGTAATTTTTATCTTGTAGGAACTCACAATAGCTCGGGCAATGAGATCAACATCGATCCGGGGTAAAAATCCAACCCCTTTTGGTTTGTAAAAACAACCCCAATTTCATCAGGTTTCCAGCACGAACTTGACTTTCCCTTTCAATTTCTTGATCTGTTACCCCTTTTTAAACCCTTCATTTTTTCCGGGCCCCACTAGCCCAGTCAAATTACTTTAGTCCATTTTTTGAAAACCCAACCCGCATCTAATTTTCCCTACTGCCATTTTTTGTATTTTAAAAATGCAAACTGAACAGAAAAATTCTTAGGGACGATATTGAAGTTGAGGCTTCTTCCCCTTTTTTTTTGGGCCCCGCCATTCTATCCCTTGTGTAAGGGCTTTTTTTTCCGGGCTCGAATGGGGGGGGGGGGGGGGGGGGGGGGGGGGGGGGCGGGGGGGGTTCTGTAATCTCACCATTACGAAAAATAAAAAAGCCCCCTTTCCACGGGCCATTTTGTTGCGCCATTTTTTGATGAGCTAAAATTTTTGATTTCCAAAATTTTTCCGGGAAAATTTTTTTGGGAAAATCTTTTTCCCTTTGGCCCCTCTTTTTCAAACCATTGATTTTTTAGCTTGGGAATAAAACCTAAAAAACCAAAACGGCTTTTGGGGAAATGTAAGAATGGGTTTATAATTTGTAGTATACAAAAAAAAAAAAGATTGTTCCACCTCCAGGGGGCAAAACAGTAAAAATGCTTTTACATGAGAAGAATCTGCATAAATAAGCATATGCTAAAAAATTTGGGCAATTAAAATTTTGTATGGAGTTTACCAAAAAAGGATTGCCCTATAAAATAAATGGTAGCCTGATGTTCAAAACGTAGTGGAAAAGTGAGATTTTAGCCTAAAAATTTCAAAGGGTTCAAAACACTTCCCCTTTTTGCATGTTATTGTACATGTACATTTTGAGGCGCTTTGCCTGGGGTTGATCAGCATAGGACCCCGGGCTGGGACTTAAAACTGGACCCCTGTTGAAAATGGTTTGCAATCAAAATAACAAAATCCTGGGCCTTTTAAAACTTTTAAAAATCCAAAAGCTAAAAGTGACTAACAACTAAGTGGTTTTAAAAGAGAGGGGGGTTTTTTCCATCCTTTAGTGGCCTCCAAATGTGTTTGCAGACCACAAAAGACTGCCATAGCAGCCAGAAGCCTAACAGTGGCAGCCAGGCCAAAAATTTTGTTTAAAGCCTATAGTTTTCCTAATAAAATTTTTTTTGCAGTTTTATACAAAGGGAAATACAACAGCATTATCCCGGGAAAAACCAAAAAATTTGGGCATTTGGGATTTAAGAAAAATAAATGAAAATAAATTTTGTTTTGATAAAAAAAATTGCACAATTTTTTTTTTAAATAATAAAGCCGTATCTTAAAAATTTGGGAAAATCCTCAAAAAAAAATTTTTAAATTTAAAAAGCCAAATATTTTTTCAAAATGATACTAAATAAATCTTGTATCTTGTCCCAAAATAAATGGACAAGTCAATGGAAAAATAAAATGTTATGGATCTTGAAAAAAACAACTTTTTTAAAGTTTTTTTTTATTAAAGTAGTAAAAGAACAAAAAAAACTATGGTTTAAACATATTTGGGTACCCCTCATAATCATACGCCCAAAAGGGAAAAAAAAGAAACATTTTAAATTTTATTCTACATGGTAAACAAAGCAAAATATAAAATTCAAAAACAAAAAAGCTCTAGCACAATATTTTTCCCCTCCCAGAAGGAGCTGATAAAAGTTTGGATTTAATCACTCCAAACTTTCTCTTTTCTTAAAAATGGTGAAGAAGTTTTTCCCTTGGTAAATACAGACCTTTAAATTTTTTTTAATGGACTGCCTAAAAAATTTTTTTCACAGTAGTTGCATCACATTAGTTGATGTAAAAAGTATGGGTGTTAACCTTGGAAAACAAGCATTTGGGATAATCTTTGAGGCAAACAAGGACCAAGGTATGTTGAGTGACTCATATAGATCCATTTTACTCCCAAAAAAAAATACATTACTGGGCTTTCATGAACTCTCAACAAATTTGCCAGGCTTCTCAGGTTGCTTTCAAATCTGTAGGATTTTTAGCTTCATTTACTTATTGGTATAAAATATCATACTTGTCACACTGACGTGTATTATGGACAAGAAATTGGTTTGGCATGTTTGATATTTTGAGTAATTTGTAATAATTCCATGCAGTTTGTTTGCATATTATGCATATCAGTTGCTTTTAGTCTTGGAAAGCAAATAATTTTACAAAAATCCTTTTTCTTTTTTAGACTTTCACACTTTATAAATTTTGGGCCAAACATGGTGAACAAAAGTGGGGAACAACCCTTTAAAAAAGGGATTAGGCTGTGAAGTAGTTCTTCTCTCTACCTTCCTAAGCTACTACTATCATCAATAAACCTAAAGATTTTCCAATTAAGCATCAAAAAAATTTTAAAATTCACAAAGTCATGAGAGTTGCCTCAAAAAAAAGGGGAATTCAAAAAATGTGAGTTTGTGTGTGTTTTACAAATATCCTCACAGTAAAAATATTTATATTTGCAGGTCCTTTTTCGCAACACATTTTTTGGGGGGCGTCATTTGAGGAATGGGCCCATTTAAACCCTTTGATTGCCACGGTCCGTGACCACAGCATAATCAAGTTCTCATACAACAAAAAACATTTAAAAAGGGAAAAAGAAGGAAAGACTTTTTTGAAACCCGGGAGGCAAAAACTAAAAACCCCTTTAGTTTGCCCAGAAAATTTTTTAAAAAAAGGGTTAAAAAGTGAATAAAAATCCCCCAAAAAATAAAAGGGGGGAACACTCTCCCTTGAGGAGACATCGAATAAAAGGGCGTGTAGGATTTTCTTTTCCCCCCCCTTTTCGCACTCTACTAGGGGAAATTTTGCATACACAAGGCTTTAAAGGGAAAGGGGCGAAAACCCCCCAAACCCCCTCTTTGACAAATCCTCTTTTTTGCTTTTAAAACCCACCTTTAGTAAAGACGTTTAAACTTGACAATCGTCCGGTCAATAGCGAAATCGGAAAATTACCCAATAAGATAACCGATAGCCCGATAATAGTTTATCCCGATGACCTTTAAAAATTCTATAGGGGGAAAACCCAACACCTTTATTCTTACGCCCAAAAACGGGATGGAAAAGGGCGGGAAAATTAAAAATTTCCACAACAGTCAAATGGATACGGGGCAACATCTTATCAACACACTTAGGTTATAAAAGCCCCGAAAAAAATCACAACCATTCACATCCCTTTCTTGCCCCACAGCATAAACCCTTTTAAACCTGCATCACCCAAAAATTTAAAAAGTGCCAAAAAGGGCAGTAGGGTTTTTGAACCATCATTTTAAATTTGAACTTGACATTGAAAACCCCTTTTCCCCTAAAAACCGCACATGAGCCCCAAACCTGCTTTACCCCAGTTTAAAAAGTGCCGGAAAAAGGATTTTTTTCCCCAACCACCTTTTTATTTTGAACTGGACATTGACTATACCTGCCCCGGACCCCCAATTAGACCTTAAACCTGCCCTAAACCCCCAAAAATTTAAAAAGTGCCAAAAAAGGGTCTTTAAACCACCATTTTATTTTAACCCGGACATTGCTAACCTTTTCTTTACCACAGAAATACCATTAAACCGCCCTAAACCCCAGATTAAAAAGTGCTGGGAAAAGGAGTCTTTGAACCACCATTTTAGAAAAAACTGGACTTTGGACTATACCTGTGGGGGGAAACCCCAGTAAAACCTTAAACCTTTTTACCCCCAAAATTAAAAAAAGTGCCAGGAAAGGAGTTTTTAAACCACCATTTTAGTTTTGAACGGCCCATTAACTAAAATTGCCCTGAACCGCAAAATTGACCATTAAACCTGTCTGACCCACAGATTAAAAAGTGCTGGGAAAAGGGGAGTCTTTGAACCACCTTTTTAAATTGAATTTGGCCCATTGATTTTTAAAACCTTTTTCTTCCCCATAGATACCTTTAAAACCTTTTTTAAACCCCACAATTAAAAAGTGTTTGGGAAAAAGGACCCTTTTAAAAACCCCCCTTTTTAAGTTGAATTTTGGACACTGACAATCCCTGCCCTTTGGCCCGCATTGTGACCATTAAACCTGCCGGGACCCCCAAATTAAAAAGTTTCGGTTTAAAAGGGATTTCTTTGAACCCCCCTTTTTTTAGTTGAACGGACTTTAAAAAAAAAAAACCAAAAAAAATTTTTTCTGCCCCTGAACCCCCTATGACCATTAAACCTGTCGGGACCCACAGTTTAAAAAAATGCTGGAAAAGGAGTCTTTAAACCACCTTTTTAGTTGAACTGGAAAATTGACTATCCCCTTTTCCCTGTACCATAGTATGACCATTAAACCTGTTTGACCCACAATTAAAAAGTGCGGGAAAAGGGAGTTCTTTTGAACCACCATTTTAGTTGAATTTGGAAATTGACTAAAACCTGTCCTGGACCGAAATTGTGACCTTTAAACCCGCCCTGCCCCCCCCAAATTAAAAAGGGGCCCGGGAAAAACGAGCCCCTTTTGAACCCCCAAAATTTTAGTTAAACCGGGAATTAAAAAAATACTTTCCTGTCCCCGCAGAAAAAACCTTTTAAACAATTCTGACCCAAATTTTAAAAAAAGTGCCAAAATAGGAGCCCTTTAAAACCCCACCTTTTTATTTTTCACGGGACATTGACAAATACCTGCCCGGGGGGGGCCACACATGAGCCCCAAACCCATGCCCCCCCACATTTAAAAAGTCGGGAAAAAGGAGTCTTTTCAACCCCCCTTTTTTAGTTTCACGGGGACATAGACTAAAAACCCTGCCCCGGGGCCACACATGACCCCCTAAACATGTTTGACCCAAATAAACAAAGTGGCCTCTTGATCTTTTAACATCCCTTTCGGGCCCCAAAAACCGCTTTTTGCACAAAAGGTCCCCCAAAAATTTTGATTATCCACAGGGGTTGGAAAAAACCGAGTTGACTTTTGGGGCTGCCTTCGCCTTCATTTTGGGAAACGGATGCTGATAAACGACTTTTTTTTGGCCCGTGACTAAGGGGGAACGAGGGGGTTAAGACTGCGGAAATGCGGGTTTGCATTAACCACTGAAAAACAAAATTGGCGACGCTTTTCCCTTTAAACGAATTCACGGGCCCGGAACCCAGCGATGACAGGCCTAAAGGGCCCCTGAAAACCCGAAAAATCCGTGGCTTGCGTGTTTTTCGACAGAAACTGGAAGGACACCTCCTCTCGTACCTCTACCCCCCCATGTCCACCCCCCTTTTTTGCCTTTGCCCCCTTAAACCACCTGCAATTTTGCTCCATGTTCAAAAAGATAAAATTTGAGAGGGGATGGAAAAAGTTTTGGAACGTCTCTTATTAAAAGACGGCAAAACAAAGCTTTTTCTCAAAACCCTCAAATCAAAACAAAATTGCATATTTAAATTTAAGTGCAAAGTGCCTCTATCAACAAAGCTGGGGCGGGGAAAAGTGAAAAAAACACCCATCTTTAAAAGTATACGGGAAAAAAAAAAGTATTTTGGCACCTATCAATTTTACCTTTGTGACAAAAAAAATTGCTGGATTCAAAAATTTAAAAATGCAAGGTGGGTTTAACAACAAAGCTGGCCCGTGCCCAAAATGAAAAAAAAACGTATCTGAAAAAGGGATCCCGGGTAATAAAAGGTTTTTTTTGGGACCTAACAATACACCTTGGTGACTACAAAATTGGGTGGGTTCAAAATTTTTAAATGCAAGGGGGCTCTATCAACAAATCCGGCCTGTTCCAAAGTGAAAAAAACACGAAACTGAAATGTATACGGGTAATAAAAAGGGAAATTTTTTGGGGAACCTACAATACACCTGTGGTTCCCACAAAAATTGGGTTGGGTTCAAATTTAAAAATGCAAGGGGGGCTCTATCAACAAAGCTGGCCTGTGGGCCCAAAATGAAAAAACACTATCTGAAATTATACGGATAATAAAAGGATTTTTGGCACCTAACCCAATTTCACCGTGGTGACTACAAAATTGCTTGGGTCAAATTTAACTTTTCAAGGGGCTCTTTCAACAAAGCTGGCCCCGCGCCAAAGGAAAAAAACAGGTAATCTGAAAAATTTTAAAAGGGTAAAAAAAGGTATTTTGGCACCTATCAACCGTGGTGACTACAAAAATTTCTGGAATTTAAATTTAACTTCAAGGGGGCTTCCCATCAACCCAAAACTGGGCTGGGGAAAAGTGAAAAAGAACACCCAATTTTGAAATTTTTACGATAAAAATGTTGGGGTTTTTTCCCCTAACAAATAGACCTGCATTTAAATAGAAAGTTTTGAACCAAAAATAATTCCCGGCTGCCCCCAAAAACCAAGAATATTTCAACAGAAACTGTTAATAATAAAGCCCATTTCCAATGCAATGTCTACACAAAATCCCGGGTGCACAAATATACAGTAAAATCCCGTATCCAGTATCCCACGCCCCCCCCCCCTCCCTTTCCCCGACTTTTTCAAACGGGAGATGCTCCCTTTAAAAAATTTTCAGCCTAACTTTCCTAAAATCGCAAATCCCCTGATCTAACTAATTTTTAAAGGGTCACAGCAAAGATTGAGGGTTTTTCTCGTGAACAAATAGAAAAATTTCCCCTGAGCTGTTTTTTCAGAGGGGAGAGCGCACGTCCTACTCCTTTTAGATACTGCCCCACACGATCATAACAGGAACGTCTGTTCAATTTTAAAAGAGTCCAAAAAGATTTTTTTCCCGCCAATCGGGAACCATAAAACAACCCAGTCATTACTTTGCACAAAAACCCCCCCCACCCTAAATCTAATTTTGTTTCTGAAATTTCTGGCTGCCCCCAAAAAGACAGGGAAAACGCCGAAAAAAGGCCCCGATAATTTAAAAAGGAAAAATGCACAGAATTTTTAAACCCAAAAATTTTTGCGTGACTAAAAAATCCGAAACAACGAAAATACCTTTCCGAATTTTAACTTTTTCGATAAAAATTTGCTCAAAACTACCCACCAGGTCTGAGAAAGCAAAAAGGATTTTAGTCAAGCCAGTAAACCCCCTCCTCTCAGACAACGCTGTTTTTGGGATTTTTGGGTCCCTCCCTCAATTTCAAGCCCGAGGATACTGGGTACTTTTGGGGGGGGCAATTTACGGGGTTGGCTAAAAACCTTTTTTCTTTTTTCAAAACCTGGGGGGTTTCCCCCCAAAAAAAATTGGGGGGATTTGAGAGGGCCTTTGGGGGTTCTCAGGGCCCCTTTTTCCCCTAATGCCTTTTCCCAAAAAAAAATAAGGTTTTTTTTTGGGGTTTTTTAAAATATTTAACCTATTTTATTTTAAAAAATTTTATAATACAGCTTTTACAATACTCTTTAGAGCAAAAAACACAAGTCCCCGACATTTCTTTTTTTTACGAGTCCCCTACTTTGTTTTTTTTGCATAGAAAAGGGCAGGTTCAGTAGCCCTCTTTACAAAAATTTTTTTGCTAGAGCCTGCTCTTCATATCCATCTTCAGGCCCCCATTCCTTCTTCAGTGTATGAGGGGTTCTAGAGGTGACTGATATTTTATCTCTCAAAACCTAGCGAAACGGTTTAAAAAAACAATTTGGGATTTAAAAGGGGGTTTTTAACCCCAAGGGGACAAGGCTACAGAGCCTTTAACAAGTTTCATTTTGGGTTTTTTAGGAAATAAACAAGCTCCGTGCTAAATGATGAATACAGCACGAGTGATGTCCCCAATTTCCTTTCCAAGACTTCCCTTTAAAAAGTAAGGTGGTCGGTAACCTAGGAAGTCTTCTGTAAACAAACAGGAGATAAGAACAGCTCTAACTTTAAAATTAATCAAAACTAGAAAAGCAATATGTTTTGTGATGGTATAGATCTACTTTTATACCTTCTTAATTTATTTAAAGCTAATCAATGTGATTGCAATACCCCTTTAATGACACATGGCATCCTTATTAGATTGCGGAAGGTCTAAATAAGGAACACAATACACACATAAATTGTAAAGCTCTGTATTTAGCTCTCATGCCTATCCCTCATATCAGTGATAGGAGCTGTTCTTTTGTCTGTACTTAAACTTTCCTTATAAGAAATAATATTTCTATTGAACTGTGTACCTTCATGTCAAATAAATACAGTGTCTACTGTACCTGTGCCTTTTAAGGTACATCTTCTATATTTTTTTTTAAAAAATTAAAAAGGGCATTAAATTTGGGTACCCAAAAAAAAATGGGGCAACATGTATGATTTTAGGGGGGCATATAGGGGCCCGTTCTAAATAGCTTTAAAGCCCTACTTTTCCAACTCTCCCTGACCATCAAGGGGACCCCGAAAAAGGGGAGTCTTCACGGTCTCCCTTAAGAGTTGTAAATCTCCTGCATGGGGAATTTGCCCCCAAAACTAGTGAACCCCCAAAAGCAGGGACCCGTTTTTTCTGCCAAGGGCAATGGGCGGAATTTTTTTTTGTACTGGCCATAACAAGTACTTTTTAACTTTTAAAAATACATCCTTGGGCAAAGGGCCCCTTAGGGAAAGTTTCCAAAACCTTTTTTGGGCCTGATTTTTTCAGCTCCCGCAACAGCACCACAACCTCGCCTGAAACCCATTTTGTCATAAGAGGTTTTGGATGAGGTATCAATGAGATTTCCACCCATACAAATTAATATCCAGGACAAAAACTGTGCCGAAAAACACTCCAAAAACACGCCATGGACTATATACACTAGTGCTGCATATGTGGCTGAAAAGGGGCCAAACACAGTCACAAGTTGACAAAGTTTGGTCGGTTTTAGCCTAAGCATATATAGCAGCTAAACTTTATACATCTGAGGACTTGTTTTTACTGGCTGTGGGTTGCTCTTTAAATAGTGGTGGTGCCAGGGCATAGCATCATGAGGCACTGCCCTGACACCACTTGGTGCAAAAGGACCACATTGTAGCTCGGCTCTGAAGGAAAGCTTATTAATGTGGTGGCACCCAGCTTGGATTTGGAGATCCAACGTCCAATAAAGCTGAAGGATACCACATCCCTTATCAGCCTTCCTCCAAAGCGGTTACACAGATGGGACAAAGAGGTGTGGCTTTGTGGAGAAGAGGGCATGTCATGTAAAACAGGGGGTGTGGCACACTCAAACCAAGGAGACGACAAGCAGCAATACAAAATCTCCCTGAAGGCCACTCCCAAAAGTTGGCAAGTATGCCTTAAAGCAGTGTAGAATGTTCCAGAATGTATGATCCTGTTCTGCTGCAGGTCATAGATTTGGCACATTCCAGTTCCATTACAACAACTCAGGCTCAGGTAAACCACTTTTAACTTGGCCTGGCTGTTCCAGCAGTAATGCTCCTAGTTTTGCCATCCTGCAGTAATAAATATGTAGAATAATACGGTTGTGGTGCGACATGCCTCCAGAATGCCGCCACATCTTGGGCGCATTACAAAGTGCCGCGGGTGCCACAGAAAGTGCCTACTTTTGGAGTGCCCATGCTCATAGATCTAGAGAAAAGAGTTGCAACCGTTTTTGGGCTAAACAAAATTCAATATCAGCAGCACTCTACTAGCACTAAAAACAGTCAAAGGGAACATAGGAAGTATTAGAAAAGCATTTCTGCTACTTTAGATACATGAAAACTTGAGGTTCTTAGGGCGACATGTATGAACGGGCTTTTCGCCTGTTTTTTGGCATATACTGTGCCTCCCGGCCCGAATCCCCCTGTCGGACGCAGGGATGCGATGTTAGGCGCAGCGTTCGCCACTTTCAGCTGCGCCCCGCATGAAGTGTGGGCGCGGTGTAGGCGTTCCAGGGCGGGACGGGGCGCGCTCGAAAACTCCGAGGCATGTACGATCACGGCAAGGCGCGGCGCATTGCAGCGCTCAGCAGCTCCGACAGGCAGACCTGGTTGATTCTGGTCTAAATGCTCCGCCGGAGGCGAAGTGAAGCGAGAACGGAACATGAGAGGAAACATATAGAAGATCGCAAGAGAAATCTCGGCGCTCAGCTCCGTGTGGCATGGAGTAGGATTAAAAAAAAAAATCGCCTTTATAAAGGCGTAAAACATTATCAGAAAAAGAGCTCAAACCTTCAAAAATAAAAAATACATAAATAAAATCACTTTCCAAAAATCTAGAACGGAGCAACATCAGGAATTAGGATCTTGGAAATTGCCGGGAAATACAGTAATTCCAATTCTGAAAGCGCTTCTCATTGGTCGGCAGAAACCAGCCAATCAGAATAGGAGCGACAGTGAACCATTAAAACCTAGGGAGAAGTATGGACCAATCAAATTCAAAGGCGGGACAGTTCAAAATACAGTAAAAATGCAGAAAAGAGCTGATTGGTTGAGCTAGCGGGGGCTTGGCTATCTCGGCCAATCAGAATAGGAGCGACAGGGACCCATTCTAACCTATGGAGAAGTTAGAACCAATCAAAATCAAAGGCGGGACAGTTCAAAATACAGTAAAAAGGCAGAAAAGAGCTGATTGGCTGAGCTAGCGGGGGCTTGGCTATATGGCCAATCAGAGCGCGAGCTACTTCTCCCATTGTAGTCTATGGAGAGATCGGCACAATGCAATTTCGGCGCTCAGCGCCGTGCGGCATGGAGTATGATTAAAAAAAATCATTTTTATTAAGTGTAAAATATTCTCTGAAAAAGAGCTGAAACCTTCTCTAAAAATAAATCAGTTAAATCCCTAACAACGCATTTGTCGCCGAGACCGGCGCTACATAAGGAATTGCAATATAGAGAATTGCCGGGCAATACAGTAATTCAAATTTTTTAAGCTCTTTTCCCTTGGGTTGGGGATAAAACAGGCAAACAAAAGGAGCGACAGGGGAACCCTTCTAACCTATGGAGAAAAAAATTTACAAACAAAATCAAAGGGGGGGACAGTTCAAAATCAGTAAAAATACAGAAAAATGTTGGGGTTTAACTCGGGGGTTGGCTATCCCAGCCAATCAGAGCGCGGCTACTTGCCCATTGTAGTCAAAGGAGAGATGGGGCAATGCAATCTCGGCGCTCACACCGTGCGGCATGGAGTATGAATAAAAAATATTTTTATTAAGTGTAAAATATTATTGAAAAAGAGCTGAAACCTTCTCAAAAATAAATCAGTTAAAACCCTAAAACGCATTTGTCGCCAAGACCGGCGTACATAAGGAATTGCAATATAGACAATTGCCCTGGGCAAAACAGTACAATCAAATTGATGAAGTGCTCTTCTACCTATGGAGGATAAACCAATCAGAATAGGAGCGACAGGGAACCATTCTAACCTATGGAGAAATATTGACCAATCATATTCAAAGGCGGGACAGTTCAAAATACAGTCAAAATGTAGAAAAGAGCTGATTGGTTGAGCTAGCGGGGGCTTGGCTATCCCGGCCAATCAGAGTTCTATGGGAAAAGAAATGCAGAGCGAGCTCTGTTTGTGATTGGCTAAGTTAAAAGAGGCGCGGTTATTTGGACCAATGGGAGAGCGAGCGACGCTCTTATGGGTTTTCTAATGCAATCTGTAATAAAACTGTACATGGCCGAAATCAAATGATAATACTCCCGAAGTTGTACCGATGTGTATATAAAATGATCAAAAATATGAGGGTAACGAAAAAAAATATTAATTCAAAAAATCCTGTTTATTTCTTTATTTTTGTTACACCCATACTATTGATCCTTGGCTAACGAAAATAAAGAAATAAACATGATTTTATTGAATTAATTTTTTTATTTCTTTACCCCTATATTATTGTTAATTTAATATACACCTCGGAACAACTTCTGTAGTCTTATCAGTTGATTTCGGCAATGTAAAGTTTTATTACAGATTGCATTAGAAAACCCATAAGAGCGTCGCTCGCTCACCCATTGGTCCAAATAACCGCGCCTCTTTTAACTTAGCCAATCACAAACAGAGCTCGCTCTGCATTTCTTTTCCGCATAGAACTCTATGAGAAAGTAGCTCGCGCTCTGATTGGCCGGGATAGCCAAGCTCCCGCTAGCTCAACCAATCAGCTCTTTTCAGCATTTTTACTGTATTTTGAACTGTCCCGCCTTTGATTTTGATTGGTCCAATCTTCTCCATAGGTTATAATGGGTCGCTGTCGCTCCTATTCTGATTGGCTGGTTTCTGCCGACCAATGAGAATAGCTTACAGAATTTGAATTACTGTATTTCCCGGCAATTTTCAATATCCAAATTCCCGATGTTGCGCCGTTCTGGATTTTTGGAAAGTGAATTTATTTATGTATTTTTTGTAGGTTTGAGCTCTTTTTCAGAGAATATTGAACGCCTTTATAAAGACGATTTTTTTATTCATACTCCGCACGGACATCTTTAATGATTTCTCGCTGTTTTCCAGCCTGTCTCGAATCGGAATACATGTTCGGCGCAGTCCCTTCTGCGCCTAAGTCCCGCACTGCGCCCCACACACTGGCGATGTGCGGCGTACTTTTCCCCGCATGTATGAGCGCACCTCCTCTGACGGCGAATCTTAGGTGCAGCGCCGCACTGCGCCTAGGTCCCCGCACTGCGCCTCACACACTGGTGAGGCGCGGCGGACTTTACACCGCATGTATGATCGCACTACCTCGGGCGGCGAATCATAGGCGCAGCCCCGCAGTACGCCTAAGTCCCGCACTGCGCCTCAAATACTGACGAGGCGCGGCGGACTTTACATCGTATGTATGAGCACGCCCCAGCGCCGACATAAATCAGGCGCAAATTTCGCCGGAAAACGGGCGAAAAGGTGTGCCCTGACGTAGCGTGCAGCAAACGCTTATTACATGTCAGCCCTTTTAGGTGTACTATTTTATAAAAAAAACTGTATTTTAAGCCGCTGACCTGTTCGACATGTCAAGGCGACCTCAATACAGATGGGAACCAACTGTATATGTTACCTCTCTTGGCGCATGTTCAGACTTTCACATTTCATGGAGAGAAGATTCCAGCTGCAAGCTACTCTGCATTGATTTAAAAACCTGTGCAGATGGGCGGAGTGCAAAAACCAAAGTGGGGGCAGCCACTCCCCCATACAAACAATCTTATAAAAAAGGTTTGGTCTGCACATCCAAAAAGTTTTTTTTTTTTAAATGAGCATAGGTGCTCGCTGGTCTGGCAGTAAAAAACAAACACAATCTGATGTTGGATTCTATATTGAGATATCTGCATCTGAAATCTATTAAAATATAACATCATTCATCCCGTATGCTGAATACCGTAGAAGAAAAAAATCCAAACGCCAAAACTGAGTTTGTTTGTCATTTCATGTCACCTACAATTTGGAATAAAAGTAATCAAAAAAGTTGCATCTCATTTTACCCCACTTTGAATTTTTTTTGTGGTTTACCAGTATATTCTACAGTACAGTGAAAGACACCATTAGAAAGTACATCTTGTCCCGCAAAATAAAAGCCTTTATATGTCTATGTATATGGAAATATAAAAAAGTTAGGGCTCTTGGAAGGTGAAAAAGAAAAAAATAGAGCCATATTATTATGACCAATTGTTAGGAATGGGTTAAAGATCGATGTTTCCAATAAGTGGTGCTTGGGTCCTAACTCTCTTCTTTTGAGTCTATTTGAACTGTTGAATGATGTCAGGATCACATTAGCTACCGCTTGCTGTTTAACACATTCAGTATCGCGCAAAAGAGGAGTACACCCCTCACATTTTTGTAAATATTGTATTATATCTTTTCATGGGACAACACTGAAGATATGATACTTTGATACAATGTAAAGTAGTCAGTGTACAGCTTGTTTAACAGTATAAATTTGGTGTGCCCTCAAAATAACTCAACACCCAGCCATGATGTCTTAGCCACTGGCAACAAAAGTGAGTACATCCCTAAGTGAAAATAGACAAATCATACCCAGAGTGTCAATATTTGGTGTGGCCACTATTATTTTCCAGCACTGGCTTAACTCTCTTGGGCATGGAGTTCACTAGAGCTTCACAGGTTGCAATCCTCCTCTACTCCTCCATGATGACATCACGGAGCTGGTGGATGTTAGAGACCTTGTGCTCCCCCACCTTCCATTTGAGAATACCCCACAGATGCTCAATAGGGTTTAGGTCTGGAACATGTTTGCATTTTTCACCCTTTATGCTAATTTTCCAAGCAGGGGGTCATCTTGAGGTATTTTTAGGTTTGTTTTTAAAGGGTTGGGAATACTCCCCGGGCAGCTCAGTTTCTGCTTCAGAATGCCCCAAAAGTACATTTTTGGCTCCCCGCAATGAACTTAGCTCCCCAAAGCGGGCAGAAATCATGAAATTTCCCAAACCATCCCACCCCAAAAACACCATGTTTTTTGTGGGCCCAGATACACTTTTTTTTTGGGGCTCCTGAAACCTTTTTTCCCTCCACACGGGCTTTATACTACCCTAAACCCAAAAAAAGTTTATTTTGGTTTTCCCATAAAAAACCACGGGAACATGGTCTAGTAATCCATGCCCTTATCTGTTTGTTTTCCCAGCAAACTGTGTCCCCAGGTGTTCTTTTTCATAAAATTTTTAGAAGAGGCTTTTTTTCGGGGACAAAGCAGCAACTAATTTGATGAAAGTGTGCGGCTTTATGGCCCTATACTGACAGGCTGACCTCCACTTCTTTAACCCTGCAGCAATGCGGGTAGCACCTAGCTAGGGGTTAAGAGAAAAAAATCTCGGGGTAAAAAGGAAAGCTGAGCACTAAGCACTAACTTCTTTGGTCAACCATGGCGAGGGGCCCTTTTTATTGGTCCTGTTTAAAACCCCTGTATCGCTTGGGCCCCCCTGCTGGGAAACTTTAGCTTCAGGGTGTTGGCAATCTTTTTTTTTGCCTAAGGGTATCTTTAAAGGAAAAGCAAAAATTATTTTTTACAGATTCTCATACAGTTCTTTGCCATGAGTTGCCATTGTTGAACTTCCCTTGACCAGTGTGAGACAGTGTGAGAACATAAAAACCCCAATTTTAAAAAACACCTTTTCCCCATTCCAAAACCTGAAACCCATTAACCTTTAAAGACTCACATGGGAATTATTCCCCAATTAGAGATGGGGGAATTTTTTCAAAAAATTTGATTTGGTCACTTCGCCGAATTTTTCCGGGCCAAAAATAAAGGCCCGGGGGGGGGGGGGGGGGAAAACTTTGGGGACGAAACGCTTAAAAAAGGGACTATTCCCGGCTGCAACCCGAGGGCCCGCCCGGGGGCTGTAGAACATTGTTTCCAAAGCTTAAATATGCAAAAGGGAGCTTGGTTTTTGGGCTTCATACAATTTTGTGTTTTAGTATGACAAAGCAGAGACTGCCGCCGGGTTTTTTAAATCGCTTCAA